>LT855412.1:2365068-2417946 GCA_900184765.1 Hymenoscyphus fraxineus | reverse complement strand
GAGTACAGTATAGTCCACCTTGCGTTGTTTCGGGAAAAGGTGTAATTTCAGATGAAGAGCGGGAGTGTTTTATGAAGACCCTCGGACCTCTGAGAGCCGCCATTCAGCGAAAATTTCCAATTGAAGAGGTTTTGCCGCCGAAAAATAACAATGGTGATAAAGTTTGTTAGCGTATAGATAATAAGGTTTACTATTTTAGATGAGGTTTTGCTACCCAAAAATATTGAAGAAATAATAGCGAATAAAGTGTACGCAGAGACGGTTTCTAGTGTAAAAACAAATACAAAAGTCAGTTTAGAATACGAAGGCATATATCGCTCGACCTGGGCTCAATTAAGGACTGAAAAGTGGATTTTTCACTGTTATTTTGTGATTAAAGTTCGAATAGCAGTATCGACGGTTAAGCCTCTAAATAACCTTCGAATAGTAGCGAAGTGTTTAAAATGAAACGGTCAGATATCGCTCAAACTTTTAGTATAAACCTAGCACTATTTTTGCCACTGTTTTTCGCGGCAAAACCTCTCTACTAGAAGACTGCGTTCTACAATAAGCGAACTGACCTTTTGTCTATTTGCGCTCAGTTTGAATAATGGTCCATCTAAACTTTTCCGGAAACCACACAAGGTGGACGCTACAGTTCAACATCCAACTTCATGACGAATTTCTTTTTTCTCAAAACATGCAATCCATGGAACTGCCTTTTGGCTATAAACCTGTGCTGGTAGGAATACAGTAGAATGATGTTACAGTATAAGTTTTATGCCATGCCCAATAACAAAGCTTAGGCGATAGCAAGCCAGACCTACGAAATTGACCATCAACGAATCATGCATATAAGTTATAAAGAGGGTGGACAGTTGAAACTGGACACTGCCCTTGACTATATTACGGCTTGGCCCCGATTTTCAGCTAAACCAGCGAATCAGAGACTGGGATCTGGGCGATATAGACTTCTCCCACGTATAACCTACGTGACAGTGTTCAGCTTCAACTGTCCAACCTCTTTACTTCCACCCTGGTTTAGAATTCTATTCTTTGTTTCTGCTGCCGCCAGAAAAATAGTCTTTTGTCTGAGGCAAAGAGTACTGAATGGCGAAAGAATTACAATTCTACCTCGGAGCCTGTCTCTTTACAGATGGAGATTGACCATTGGAGTTAATAAATGACCGTGCGCCTGAGTTGTTCGAGCTGAATTGAAAGAATTTCGTCAACCCAAACAAGGAAGGAACAACCCTGACATGTGGACACTTGGACCATGATCACGATCCGACCTGAAGAAACGACACAGTTCGTCTAGAGAACAGCCGCAAGACGTCCGTACTTTCGTCTCCCAACCTTGTCCCCTCTGGATCCCCTGCCAATCTCCATATCATATGCAGGTGCCTGTGCCGATGACAAATGAAGGTATAACATCAGAGGGTTTTCCCCAACAGCACATTGAGCACCTGCATCGCCCGCCAGTTCAGCATATTTGACAACAATAATCGACAAAAAGATCCGAGCTTTGATATTGCAGCAATATCTCCTCAAAAAGAGGATCATAAACGTAAGATGACGAATCCTGAAAAAGTATCGTGCCCACGCTTAGCTTGGACCCGGAGGAATATTTGATACCTGTACACTATCGGGTGCCTTGTTACGTCGAGAAGCCGCTGCGATCCATGGGAGATGGTACTAAAACTAGATCAGGTAAAGGGTACGAGACTTCCATCGTTATGGATGAGCTTGATCAATTCATTTGGAAGGGGTATGATATAATAGCATATCACCTATAAATGAGTAACTAATTGCCTTACTCATATAGGGTTAAGCGACAAGAATTAAAGAATTTTACGTCTAATACCAAGATTATGTAAGTATTACTACGTATTATACTTCGAAGTACATTTTATTCCTAACACTTTGATATGCGACCTTGTCGTCTCCTATACCAAGGATTCGCTATAAGGATATCCTCCTTTATTTATACCCTTAGAGAACCCCCGTCCGAGGATCTCCTGGTAATCGGGAGTTCCGCCTGTAATCAAAAGTCTTGAATAGGTGATTAGATTTGACAATCGATGGCGAGAATCGTGGGGAAGAATTGGCGTGAAGAAAGCTTTTGTAAACCTACTTATTCTCAAGGGTTACCCTCTTATAATTTATGTTCTAACAAGAAGAGTACATATATACAAGTGAACCCCCTCGTCTCTCCTTTCAAACTCCACAGACCCTCCACATCCATCTCCTACTCTCGATCAACCACATCTAAGCAGAATATCCGCCAACATGCGCTTTACAACAGTAAAACTCGTACTCGCCACCAATGCGACGCTATTTAGCGTTGTACGTACATGCAAATGCCAGATGTACTACGGCCGCGGATTGTGATAATTGTGGTTGAAATCTCCCCGTTTGCCAGCGAGTATATAAAAAAAGAATATGCTGTAATACCGGCTACTAATCTAATATCTTTTTTAGTGAAGGGACCTGTGAATGTTCATAATACTTGGTACTTGGTACTAGCCTATAGGTAGGACTTGCTCTATTGGTCAGCCAGATATAGCCAGATGGTTGATTATATATTAATGTGTCTATAGCGACACAAAAAGGCAGAGAAATCCTGTTATTTACCTTTGCCTGAATCGAATAGAAGAACTTGTCTTTTGCCTTCTGCCGTATATGCTCGTGTTGATGACACCTTCAAATTTGCCTTCTTCGTAACTTCCCGCAACTCGGCCTCACAATTATAGCATTGCAAACCTACTTTTGAAGTGCGCCATTCCCGATCTTTCACTGCCGATGGCGGAGCTGCGGAGAATATTTAACCTCTACCTCTGGCACCAAAACGGAGCCCATTACCTAAAAACCCGGCGTACCAAACACGGGGTACCTTGGCCTCATAAAATAAAACACCAGAAAAATACCGGAAAATATACTTCCAATGACTGTACAGTAAGAGGTCCTAGTCAGACAGTACATTACTGCCTGAGAAGACCTGAAAGTTCAATACACAAACTCTGGCATGTGGACGGGCTGGGGTTCGACTGTGAGAGGCAAGGAATTTCGTAAGAGGGAGGTAAGAGTTACTCGATACAGTACTGTATGCAAAAGAACACCGGACAAACCTGCCGAAGCTGCATATGCATCGTAAAGTGCGATTCGTCGAAACGAGACGGGGCTGGAAGGGGGAAGAGGGAAGGTTTCTTTGATTGGTATGGTTGGAATTAGATTGGAGCGGTAAGATTACAGAATTCGGAAGGTTGTACGACGGGCTTCTGCGAGGAATGCGGCGTATGCTGACTCGTTTTCAGGATGTTCAAGCATGTAGATAGAGCAAGTTAACGGCGCAGCTGTGTTTGCAGAATGAGTTATAATATTATCAAAAGTGAGAGCATAGCATCACATGTGCAGATGGATAGTCTAGATCAATGTTTGAACGTAACAGTCATTGGGCATATTTACAAAATACTATAGCTTAAACCCCTGGGAGCTATTATGTTCCATCCCTAACCTCCAACCATCGTAATAAATAATTAATGTATCGCCAAATTTTTATACAGCCTAACCGCGCAGAAAGCAAAACATGAATTAAATCTAGAACATCTTATTATAGAATCTCTTCCACGCTGGCCATGAAGCTTGCTCAGCGCGCTCGGCAGCCATCTCCTCGTTGAATGCAACCATATCGTAATCACGACGGCCCTCGTCGATTTGAATGAGTGATAGATCAACACCGATAGACCATTGCTTGTAGAAGCACTTGTAGCCGACGAAGAAAGCGATAACGATTGGCGCAGCGAGATAGTTCTCAAAGAAAGCCTTAGCGTCTGGCTGTCCTCCGATAGGGAAGAGGGAGACGTAGAATTGGGCGATGAGACAGAGAATGTTGAGACTGAGACCGATCCATGAGCCAGTGGTACCAAACATGGCAGCGAATGGAAGGTCGTCGACTGTACGACCATTCAAGGCCCAGGCCTTACGGAATCGAATGTGGGCGAAACAGATGGATCCCCAGGTGAAGAAGTTGGAGAGACCGGAAATGGAGAGCAACCAAGTGAAGATTTCGCTTCCTTGTGGAGCAACATTAACATATGCCAAAGCTCCGAAGGTAAGGGCAATTATAAGAATGACCCAGGGACGACCCTTTTTGTCAACCTTAGCACCCCATCTTGGCCCCATACCAGCGGCGCAAAGTGCTTGAACGGTTCTCGTTGAAGCAAAAGTGCAAGAATTGGCGACCGAGATAACACTCAAAGTAATCACTGCGTTAAAGATAGATGGGAGAACCTTGATTCCAGCGAGTTTGAAAGACAAAACGAATGGAGAGTAACGAGTGTGTCCTCCAGATGCCTTGGAGAGTGTTGGTTCATCAGATGGGACGATAAGACCAAGGATAAAGAGTGAAATCACGTAAAACAGAGTGATTCTCCAGAACACTTGCTTGGTGGCCTTTGGAATGGTCTTTCTTGGGTTGGCGCATTCAGCGGCTGCGAGGCCAACAAGTTCGGTTCCGCCAAAGGCGAACGATGCAGTGACGAACACAGAACAGAAGCCCTTGAAACCGTTGCGGAATGCTCCAGGATTGTGCCAGTATTTCGCTCCAATATATCCGCGGGTGTCGGTTGGAACACCACCACAATCGATGATTATACCCAGAATAATGAATCCAATGATGGCAATGACCTTGATAAGACCAAGAACGAATTCAACCTCTCCGTATCCCTTAACACCAAAAAAGTTGATAGCAGTGACCATGACCAAGAAGATGGTGATCCAGACGGCAACGTTGATGGAAGGAGTTCCCGTATCATCTGGATCTGTCCAAAATGCGATTGTGATACCAGCAGTAGTCAATTCGAAAGGCAGGACGATCAACCAATTAAGTGCGTAATTCCATCCCATAGCGAATCCCCAAGCAGGGTCAATGAATCGAATGGAGTAGTTGTAGAAAGAACCAGCGACAGGGTAGAGAGCAGCGAGTTCTCCCATAGCATTTACAGTAAGCAACAACCTGTGATTATGTGTTAATATAATACGGGTAAGTGAGGAAAGAAGTAACCTTACATGAAACCGATAATCATGAAATCAATAACCAGAGCACCGGGTCCACCAGACGACAGAGCACCACCAGAACCGACGAACAGACCAGCTCCAATAGAACCACCGATTGCAATCATCTGCATGTGTCTACCTTTGAGAGCTCTGTGTAGTTTGTCGGTCTCCCCCATCTCGACATCGCCTGGGGTAGGCGATGGCGTCGTAGATGGGGTATATTTGTCCTGAGTCTTTTCCTCCATTTTGAGCCAGCACTATTTCCTACAAACAAATGTATAATTGTATGAAATGAAAGATGACTCTACACGGAGAGGGTAGGAAGTGGATGAATAGGATATCAAGAGTCAAAGATTTAGACTTGGGAATGTGCACGACTTAAGTAGAAGGTCGCAGGACGGGAACTACCCACTACCCAAGCAGCAGACATGTTTCCCCTGCCATCCACTTGAGTACAGGACAGGGACACAGAATCTCGGTCTAACTGTTTATGGAAAACCGTAGATACGCATTTTGGCCGGGTTGTTGGATGAACGATAGAGAAATTGAAGCTCGGTAAACTTGCAAGGCGCTTCAAGACTGGACGCTGACTGGCTCGGCGGCGTCACCGAGGGATAAAAAATCGAGCTAAAGACGGAGTATACTAGGATCGCCCAGACATAACAAGCATCACACAAGAGGCGAAGCTTCCTGGGCTGCTGGGGATACTGGCACCTTGGCCCTCGGGGGTGCTTTGGGAAAGAGACGGGGATATCGAGGCTAGTAAGTTCCCCGCTAGAAACGTGCATTGCAGGTGCATGTCTCATCCCATTGCCTCCCGTCGATCCACAGATAAGAGCCGCCAAGAGCTGCTGGTGGAAGGAATGCAGCGAATGACAGGAGCCCGTCAAAAACCGTTCAATTGTAGAAACCAATCATGCTGCTTTGGGCTGTCAATATTTCTACACCTACGTAAAACGGGGCATCCGCCACCAAAACAGTGGGAGCTGGGTCGGCTGTTGGAGTTTTAGCGAGAGAAGACTTGTTGAGCGGCTTTCTCGAAAACACTGGCTTGGATTCAACACAGGTGTGGAAGCAAACAGGGCTGTGGCGTGATAAGCTTGCAATAGAGGTCTTTCTCAGTGCTTTTTCTCCTGTCCATTCCTCACTGTACCCCCCTCCCGCCCCGCTAAAATCCTCAAATTTCCCCGTGATGTGTTCTGGAAGGGCAACCGATACAGTACTAGTGGGACCGCTCGCCTGGAACGGACCATCTCCGCTGGGGTTCACCAGGGTTAATGCCTTGGAAACAGATACTGAGATACGGTAGTAAGCCAGAACGGTGAACTGTTACTGGTCAGCCTCGAGTAGTTTACTGTTTTAGCAGATTAGCAGTATAAAATTACGCATTCCAAAACATTTCATTTCACATGCTCATGTGATTTTCTGGGGAATACCTAGGTAGATGGTGAAAAATAGACTTTGAGCTTATTTTGGGACCCTACTCGTAGAGGAGATTCGAGTGCGAATGTGGGACCTCAAAGATACGCGATACAGCCGGAAGATATGGTGAATACAATTCCATGGTCACCAAAATTCTGCTGAGTTTCGAGTTCTCGTAGACTTAGTAAATGTTCTCAGCGGGCGGGTTCCGGGGTTGACTTACTCGGTCTAATATACAAGTAACGTGGTACATGTGTTATGTTAGCCAATCCTGCCCAGCTTATCGTTCGTTCTCTTTTACGGAGCACCAGTTGGGGTTTCTTCCAGGAAGGAACCGACCAACTGGATGCTGTGGGCTCCCCGATGCAATGGTGCCCTAGCTCTACCAGTCAAATCTTCTTTCGGATGAGGCCTATTCTGTTCCCCATATATATCAGGTGTGATGGTCGCGTGCAGAAACACGATCAGCCTCCTCCGCTCAGTTGAGGTAGGTAAACAGGCTGCAAGAACATGCGTCTTTCAGTTCCTTTGGCTCTAGCTGTAATGTTGCGCCATCTTGGCCGACGTTGAGGCCAGTGTGGTGGAGTTGAGATCTCCTCTCCCGCTCTTCTTGATATCCTTGGTGTCCTTGGTGTTCTTGGTGTTCTTGGTGGCGAGCTTGATGCAATGACAAGCAGGGCGGCCTCTCACGGCCATCCCTTTACGCCTCACGGTTGCGCCCGCTGAGACAGAGAAGAATGCATGTAGTCTTCCAGAAGGATGCCTTTCCTATCACTTCCCCCAGTAATTGCTGGGAATCCCAGCGTAGGAATTGCTTTTCTTGTCCGCCGCTCTAAGCGGGCTACACGTGGAAGATCTCTCTCGGCGAAATTTTGCTTGTTCGAATAATGCCAGATTAAAATATCTTGGATAGCCATGATTGCATTGAAACTGCTTTTTCTGTGATTCTTGAGCGTGTCGGTTCGCCGCGCCTTGAGAGCTTCAGATTTGCTTTCACTATCCAAAAATTGATTCCCGATTTCCGCCTTATGAAAACTCTTCAAATAGGTCCGGCGCAAACCTTTTATCAGCACCAATTACGTGCTTTCATTGAATGGAGAAGGCTTATTGGTAGACATTACCTGATGGTGGCCGTGGGGGGTTGGCCTTTCGGTGTCCGTTTTGGACATCCAACTTTGTATTGCATGAAGTCGGGCCGAGGGTACGAGTTCGTGAGATTTTTTGTGAAGTTCAAAGAGGATGATAGATCATCACGGTGTTGAGGTGTTGGTTATATATTTCAGGACTCGAGAATATGTTGTCGTGCTGGAGTACTGCACTAAGGAAGGGCGTGAATGTCAAAAAGCGAGGACCGTGGCTGACGAGGGTCACGTTTCTACTACTGTGTCGCATATTGCGCTGTTGTAAACGTTCGGCAATATCATATATAAGGTCTAGACCGTGCCGTGCTAACAAGGATATTTCAGATCGAAGAATATCCCCTCAGCTGCCACCAGGCGCTCCAGCCATCCCTGCACATGCCAAGAAGGGTAAGCGACCCAATAGGAACCGATGATTTTACCATTTTTGGTACAGAAATATACTATAATTGATGAAAACTATGGAAACAAGGCCTATTTGCACATAACCACACATTGCACTTATTGCAACCGTAGCGAGTTTGATGCCGTACACTCTCTCTTTGGTTATTATTAGCAATTGCGCCTAATGCAAGCCTTCTACGAGGCCTGTCGCTTATACGTAAACTAGAGTAATTTATACAATTACGCTTGTTTAGTATTCTAATTAGTTAATCCCTCCTTAATCCGTGGAACATTCGGCCGACAGGTTCCTGTATCTGTCGTATCTAGTCTCGTCTTTTTAGGTATTGTAGGCGTAGAATAATAAGTAATTAGAGCGATAATAGTGGTATCGTTGATTTTGGTGTTCCTTCCCCTCGCACGGACCCCCTTTTGGAGCGCCTGGTGGCAGTTGAGGGGATAGTAGCGTATCGTAACACACAAGGTATATTAAGAAGCATTTTAACCAAGTGATCCGAGAAGTATACAATTCCGTCAAAGAGAAGCCCGCTTGAGAATCAATCGCGTCGATATCCGCGCCAAGATAGGAGGTACAGAATATTTTCAACTTACGTCATATGTTTATTCTTAGAACACTATGAATAGGAAAAGCATCTTGAGAGAACACCCCATGCCGTCCTGAAAGCTTCTATAAAAGCTAGTTATAGATTAATGCAATTTGAAAAGTGAGAGCTGCAATGCGCGCCAATAGGCCGATTTTGTCGCCGACTATCAAAGCTTGTTTACCAGTTCTAAGTGGTAGACTAAAGCCATGCGAAAGCTGTGTTAGAGGTGCAAAGTTGACTTGTAGAACCAGGAGAGGACTGTAAAAACCATTACTAACTACGCTCAGATCGCAAAGGGGGTGGACAGCTAAGAGTGCACCATGTTACGCAGATCATATCAAAACTTACTATATGAGAGGCCCTGGTGGGCCTATTTAATAGCTTTTATACTGTTTCTTGGACAGTTTTTTTCTTACTAAGCAGTCCGATTGCGCGTTCTACTTGCTAAAACCCTAAGTTCTTAGCTAAGATATATCGTATTAGAGTGGACCTATGATAGGGCGTCGATCTTATTCCTCTAGCAGGGTGTTGATCTTGGCTGCCCACCCCCTTTAAGTTATCCCGCAAGTTAGTACTTGAGGGAGTCTAGTTTTTAAGGCTATTTAGACTTCCCATACTCGGCCCACTCACCTTCGCTAGCTGAATCTTTCGAATCATACAGGCTAGCATAGACCTAGCTTAGACAAACTGATAACCTATTCGACGATAGTGTATCACTAAAATCGCGTATTCAAAAACTCTCCGGAGGACAACTTTCCCAAACTTTCAGGGGTCACAAGATTCTCTCCTCGTTTTGGCTTCTAGCAGTACACAGCGTGTCAACAAAACTAATCGACTACTCAACGCTACTAGAGTAGTAATCGAGTTGAGTTGATTAGGTGCTACTAATCGAATTAAACACGCTGGCTGGCAAATATTCAACCGACTGAGAGAACGATAGGATAATGTTAAGGATTCAAAGACCAGCAGTTCTCTTGAAAAGACGGCTGACCCTTACACCCAAACGGTGTAAGAATAACGCACCATTCGCAGCACAAATAAGCGTCAATTGAATTTGGCTTACCAGAGAGTTCATCGCAGCGTTCCTTTTTACAAGAAAGATAATTAGATGCCAAAAATTTGGTTATTTCTGACTAAAAGACTTTTATGACAAGTACTCATGTGGCATCTCTGTCAAAAACGAATCAAATTGCTGCCAGCAGGGCAGATAGGTAGCATATTTGTCAGCTGAAATCTGCTCCATATGAAATATTCAACTTAGGTGAATTGGCCTGAATGGACAAACTAGTGGACACCCCTTCTCTTATGTATCTCACTTAGACTATCACGCACTCTCTGGTTAAAATGCTTTGGATTACTCCCCACAAGTCACTATTTCCAATACTAACTCATGGGACTGAATGATAAGTTCCTAGATAATATGCCTTCTGATTCCGCTGCAAAGAAGCTCTGTCGCCTGTTCGAGATATTGCTCACACTCAAAGAATACTTTCACTCCAGTGCTGATTGAAAAACACCGAGAAATATGTCAGTGGGCTTAATTTATCGTGTTTTCGGCGTATGTTTGTTGTAAAGTGAGAAATACACTTCAAAACTGTGTTAGGTAAAGTGCTATATAGGTTTAGCAGCATTGCCACTGTTTCCTCTGCTGACAGAAATCTAATAGTCAGTTGTCATCAAACTGGTACTAAAGAATTACTGGAGTAATGAACGGCATTAGAAGGGCGTTTCTGCTGTCAAAGATTTGGTGAAATGGCGTTTAGCCAGGAATCGCTATTTGAGTGGCATTGTTGTCCCGTCTTTTACCAGTACGTAATTAAACCTTGGGTAATCTGGAGAAAGTCAGGAAAACTCATTCCCAATAAGGTTACTTCATGAAAAACAGGAATCAGTGGATGGAAAATTAGCAGTGAATAACACATTATAGATAAATATATCTTTTATGTTAACAATTCGGACAAGGAAAGGACTCTCTGCAAGTGGATGTGCTGCTGTTAACGCTGAACAGAAACTCATGTCTCAAGCGTTCTTTGCAGATTGTATAATAAGTATAGGGCTTCTTCTTGCGATTGCCAACAAGGGTGCCTATAGGGCTAGCAGAAATCAAAGGAGTAATTTATATAGACTGGTTGCCTTATGGGACGCAAGCCCCGAACCTGTGCTTAGTCCTGTAATAGGGGTTTCTGTCGGAAAGTGGTATTCAGGTTAGCCCATATCCACAGGAGAACATGATAGTGAGTAGGACCGTCCGCTAGCCCCTACCAAAAGCTCGCTTAAATCTGAGTTTGGTGGCTGCATTAAGCGAGAGTTTTTGGTGGCATTTTTTAGGAGGCTTTATTACCCACGATCGTATCAGCCAAGGAGTACTTGGGAAGATGGTAAACAGGGTAAAAGTAAGCCAAATAGCAAGAAATGTTAGAGTCTACTGGTATTGGATTTTGAAGCCAAAAGTAGATCAACTTTGCTTAACAGATACATTAATAGCTATGCTATTACTTGACGACTAGATCATCCCTCTTCTACCTATTGCTAGAATGCTACCTTTCTATGACGGATATACGGCAGTTCCACTCTTTCTAGCCGCCACCTAAAGAATGATAATACGAAAACCTGTGTTATATGCTCCTGGACTCGATGAGTGGCATGAAAGTGGTATTCCAGTCCCATAACAATGGAATAGGTAGGACATTAGTCGGAAAAGTTGGTGTATTGTTTATCACAGAGCGCTAATCGGCTTTTAAAATCATCTCAAAGGTTAACGCTGTCCTCAACCTCGCGTTGTCGGCCTTCACCGTCGTCCCTGGCTCGCTATCGCATGTTAAGTAATTTGCGATTGTATATTTTTGATATACACGGTGATGGGTCACTGTTCTTACTATCGGGACGAAGTCTCACTAGTGAAGCTTGAATAGCTGCTAAGTAGGCGAAATGGCCGGAAGACTAGGGGCTGCTATGTTCTCGCTTATAGATGTCGGGGGTAGGGTCTCAACGACCTTCGCAACCGCGACGACAATTACAAAGTTAGGTCGGGCTTTGCCACTCTAGCAAACTTGAATAGTTTACAAACTTACATGTCTATTCAATTATTTTGCTATGCTGTGGTCACAAAATTCAATCTTGATGCGACACTTGCTTTCGCCGAGTACAAGCGAGAGCATAGTGGAAGACGAATCGACTGTTAAGCGATGTCTACTTTAGAGAAAGCTACCTCTTAGTAATTTCAAATTATAGTGGCAACATGGCCTCGTACTTTCTCCATTATTTGTGTGCTTTTAAACAACGGATAACAAGGTTTAGCAGCGAGAGGTGTAACTGCAATATTTTGAAAGCAAGGCACGTAATAGCAGGAGGGGAATTGTGAGGTAATGGTGTAGCTGGGTAATCGTTAAGTAAGGATCGTTTGTCAAATTATGAGCACTGGTGGCCCTATCCGCTTATACTTGCTCCGTATAGATAAGTCCTAGAGCATAACGTGTTGAAGGGAGAAATGAGGATTTATGTTTAGTAGCCAAGTAGCTATCTGGGATTATACATCACACGAGACGGAGGATTACCACATGAGGTTTATGAATTTGATAAGCTATCAAAGTTCTATGTGCGGTATATCGATTATATACATTGACCTAAGAAACTGATATTCCCAACTATGTGAAGAAGTCTAGACACAGTAGACACGCTTAATTCGGTCTCCTATTAGCAAAGTATCCTCATATGTGAAAGCATATCGCGGATGAAAAGGAAAAGTAGGTAACTTACGCCTTTAATGTCTGAATATCCAGCTTCGCAAGAGATACTCTTCCCATCCTTGTCTAATATTTCTTCGCCCTGTCTTTCGACTGTGAATGCAGGGTTTTCACTCGTGGCGTCAGGTGTACACTTTATGTTTTACTTGTTAGAATTTCAATTCCATTTAGTCCTGTGGGAGGAGTGATTGTTGGAAGGGGTGTCCAATCCTCTTAGGAAAACGTACGCAGGTTGTTTGTTTGCTGCATGATACTCCTGGTGCAGCACTTCCTGGAAAAGGCATTTTGTTGCTTTCACACAGGAGTGCTGACACTGCCATGGCATGAACGAGAGTGATGAGAATGGTGTTTGAGAGTTGCATGATGAAGAATTATGTTCGCTACGTAAGCGTATTTGAGGTATTGAGGAGATGTGTAGAGAATATTTATTAGAGCGAGCGAAGGGGTGGCATTTGGTCTTATAGTAATTGAAGATGAGGCACGCGAGTTTACAAGCACCTTTGGTTCTATTATTACCCAGTTTCGTGAAACTAATCCCAAGAAACTCAAGGTCAAAGACCCTGGTAGCCCCATATTCTTGGCGCCACTATGACGAGTAACATCTCGAGCTTGTTCTCAAAGCCCCGCCCGGCTTCTAAATCGCAAACTGTTAGGTCTCTTTTGGGCTTGTACGCGTAGGGTAAAGACTTGGAAGTTGTGCGATTGAAGAAGGTGAGAGCGTCGCCTCGCCACCCTGATATTTTTCCCATTCATGCCCCCACTACTCCGTACAGATATGGACGAAAGGGGTAAGTCCCTTAGGTTATTTCTATAGTAAGTAATATTAAGGCCACAATTTACCGAATTTTTAGAAAGTATAGAGTTGCCTTCCTCTGAAGCCTAACATTTCCCTGGCAATACTGTTTAGGCACTTAGATACCTCCGTAATAAATGAATGAATTTGACACCAATTGCACGTAATTAGTGCAGTCTTGCAGATGAAATAAGCAGCTGGCCAATAGCATCTCCGAAAAAAGAAATTTCAGTATGACTTTATGTTGCGAATAGCTTAATGAAATTAATCAGACGGGTGTCTTATCCCTGGGGGCATGAAATAGATTGAGGAGGATTGAGAAGCCATCGAATCACAATTTGCTATAATTCTGTCTGGAGTCAAGGCTGGACGATGCCGCTTGCGACCTCGCAATGTAGCACTTTCAAATCCCAGTTCCATGGTTCACAAGACCTATCTATTGCGGCTCTCTTAGCGTGTGCATCCTATTGCAGAAATTGTAGGGCGTGCATTGAACCATATGGTATCCAAAATATCCACTGATCACCTACTTGGCGAGTGCACGTTCAAGTATCATATTTGAGGCTGGAGGGGATATTGATACCAATCCTCTTGGGTTGCCAAATCATGGACGGACATAACTCCGGATTAGAAATTAATTATCTGAGTCTTTGAACTAGTAAAACCTATGTTCAAATTTTGCTTTTTACTTTTTCTCATTCGAGACGTTATACTAACCCTAGCCAGATAGCTAGGTTGCTTACGAAGCTACAGCAGAAACCCCCAAGTGAGACTTCAGCAGTTTGACATAGCGTCACAATAAGACTTGATTGTCATCATCCCAAAGAGATGACTGCATTCTAAATCCTTTGCTTGAAATGCGTGTTACAACAAAGAATAATTGAACGCAAAAGAGAACTTCGCCAAAGTAGTTGCAGTGGCAACGTTCCAGGTTAACCTCTCTTGAGCCTCTGTGTACTTCGAAATAAACTAAGTGGAATGCGCACCTACCACCCAGCCCTTGTTAGGAAGCTGTTCCCTGTCAGTTACTGTAGGTTCCCACAACGTCACCCGCTGCCCCAAAGTAATTATCATACATATATATATAAATTTACGTGGCCGGAATCCCGGAATCCTCGGAGCTGAATAGAAGTACTTTCCTACTGAGTACTGGCTGTCAGTTAGTCAGTCAGTAACCTGAAGCCCAAGACTTTTCCCGTGAGTACCACCAACAAGGAAACGTAACCCACAAGCTACGAGGTTGTTTCCAACTGACCCAACATACGCTTCCATACTTGAGTATGTGCTGAAAATGAAGCTTTGTTACAGTACAAACTTACAGCCATAGTAATGGAGTCTCAACTCATCTCACCATCCGGAATCATCTCGCCTGTTCTCTGGACCCTGGGGACGGTATGGATTCTCAACATCGCCGTAAAAGCCTGGAAGGCACGTCGTATATTCGTTGACTTGCAAAAGCAAGGGCTGGTCTGCTCATGCTCCAACATGATCCGTTTCCGGAGCTAACGAAGGCCAGCCCATGCCAAAATACAACCTCATTTTCGGACATTTGCTCACGATGAAGACGTACATCGACAAACTGCCCCCAGATGCGCATCCAGCATACTCCTTTGGACAAATCGCTAAGGACGAATTTCCTAACGGGGTATTTTATCTGGATATGTGGCCCTTCTTCATGCCTCTACTTGTTTGTACGTCTCTGGCTGCAGCCGTGGATGCAACTCAAAAAACTGCGATAGCCCCTAAAAAACCCAAGTCCTTGGTTCGGTGGTTCCAGCCAATTGCCGGGGGACCAAATCTCTTTACAATGGAAGAAGAAGTATGGAAATCATGGCGAGGTACTTTCAATCCTGGCTTCAGCCAAGCACATATTGTAAATCTAGTCCCGAAAATCGTACATGAAGCCCTGGCGTATAGGAGGTTGTTATTCGAGTACGCTGAGCGTGCAGAAATCATCCTGCTAGATGAGGAGACATTGTGGTTCACTATGGACATGATAGGAGCGCTTGTACTGTATGTATAGCTTGCCAACCCTCAAGACTCGTGCTGATAATTCCCACAGCGAGAGCAACTTGGATTCGAAGAAGACCAAAAATCCCTTAGCAGTCTCTCTTTTGGACCAAACTCGATGGCACCTGGGGGACGCTACCATAAACCCCTTTGTTCGGTATTACCCACCCCGCTTATTTGCACAATGGCGAAATTCCAAGCGAATGAACGCATATATTGGCCGAGAATTAGACTTGAGATATGAAGCTTACAAGACGAACTTGAAATCGGCAGACAATTGGGATAGCAAATCTGTCATTGGTCTAGTTCTAGAAGGTTATCTGAAGGAAAATGGAGGCACGAAGGAACTTCCTGCCACAATCGACGAGACTTTTAAGTCATACGCTACTTATCAGATACGCACATTCTTATTTGCTGGTCATGACACCACAAGTAGTACCATTTGCCACGCATTTTATCTCTTAAACAAGAATCCGGAAACCCTCAAGAAATTACGCGAGGAACACGACAGCGTTCTCGGAAAAGACGCAACGTCCGCGGCGAGTGTCATAACCAGCAACCCACAAACACTCAACCAATTGGTATATACGTCCTCGGTGATCAAAGAAGCAATGCGATTGTTTCCGCCTGCCTCGGGAGCCCGAGAAGGTGTGGATGGAGTTGATATCACAGACGACGAAGGAAACAGATATCCAACAGCAAATACGATGGTTTGGATCATTCACCAAGGAATTCAGCGGAACCCCAAATACTGGCCTAAGCCCGACCAATTCATTCCAGAACGCTGGATGACGGAACCTGGCGACCCCATGTATCCTACAAAATGGGCTTGGAGACCATTTGAATTCGGACCGAGGAATTGTATCGGACAAGGCCTCGTGATGAGTGAGCTCAAAGTGATTCTAGCACTTACCGCAAGAGAGTTCGATGTTAAGGATTCATATGAGGAGTTTGATAGACTTCACCCCCGCAAAAGCTTAGTTACGGTTGATGGAGAAAGAGCGTATCAATTTGAGTCTGGTGGAGCTCACCCAGCAGACCACATGCCTTGCAGAGTATTTCTCCGTAAGTAGGCGTGCTGGCATCAGATTGTCTCAGGACATTGTGCTACTTATTGCTCTGAACCCCGTCTTGAATTTATACATTATGCCGAATCTCGCTAGTTCGAAATATTACCTCCCTGATTTCCTTGTATAGAGCTTTTTGGCTTATCCTTACCCATCAAAATTGGAAAGACTTGGGGTTCATGACAGAGGTAGAAAGCTATTCTTCCAACCCAACCGGATTGAGGATTTCATCAGCTTCTCCACAAAGCCAGATCTCCGATGTTTATTGCAACGTCTCGTACACTTCATGTAAAAGGCCAATTGCAGCGCGCTATCTTTACAAGGCAGCTTTGGCACAGAAAGAATGAAAAGTCACGCCACTTTCACCTGCTCCTGGGAAAGAACAAACAACTTCTCGAGGTTCTTATAGAGAGTACCGGCCAAGTGGAAGAGTTGTTATTGAGGCGCAGTCTACGGCACTCCGCCGGCATTGATCTCTCTTCCAGGGGAATCTTTTCAGGATTTCAGAAGAGGAAATCAGTTGAGTTTGTGGAGGAAGACGTTGATCTGATGATGTGAAAGTCTAAAGTTCGACATAACGATATATAATTTAAACTATAATTCAGGAGAGAAATGATAGCTTTTTCCAGACTCAGGAGATAAGAGCAGATGTAAGTTACATGCTGTGATCAATTTGACCCGTAATGCAATTTTCTTCATTCTACCTGACTTAAAAAGCACTTGTCAAATCTTCACTTTCGTTACCCCCAGCTATAAAGAGTACCGATCATAATCCATCCTGCAGGGTACCAAATGGTTAGTTGAGGGCCTTTAGAACAACTAGCCCGTGTTATATGAAACGCAAAGGCGTTGCAATACATGCCAAGTGCGAAATTGTTGGAGATCGTAGTAGAGAGCTGCTTATTCAACCAGGCCGTCTCCTTGGAGAAATAACGTTCCTCAGTACGAGCCTAAGCTTCCTCGGCAGCTCAGCAGGAAAGACACTTGGTTCCAGCTGCGTAGCAAGAATTCAAGATAATGACAACGAACTTTGAAATGCGATAAAATCATAAACTTATCTGACACTTGCCAAACAAGGTACCTCATCAGCTTCCCCAATAGCTTTCCCAGTAACCTCAAATCAAATCAAGTCGCAATTCCAACACCCCCCCGGAAAACATCCTCATATAGCGGCTTCCTCTTCTTACACCGACCCCGACCCCACATAGCAGTTGTAGACGGAAATTCATGAAATTCCTCTTCAATAAAGTAGAGATCCATTCCATTGACACAGATACGGTAACCACTCAACGCCATATGCGATGCCTCCATCCTTGCATAGTATTACACATGATTCATCCCACTAGCCCCTTCTCCTCAGCAGAAATCTTCCCGTTCCCATTCATATCATACACCCCCCCAAACCAGCATCATCGCATCGTATCGAAAAGTCATTATACAGCCCACCACCCTTCCATAAATCTGCAGTCCCATTGTCATCTTTGCATCGGCGTCTATAGAGGAGGTAAGATGAATTCGCTCCAAGAACTCGAGAAGAATGCGACCGCGACCTAGATTTCCAACAAATTAGCTTGGTTCTGGATCGCAATTGCTGCACGGTTGCCGACAAACACCCCAACGTCCGCAATCCATGTGGAGGGGTAGTGGCTACTCACTCCGAAAATGCCAATACTCTGCACAACACTTCGGTTGTCCTTTGATGTGATGGCGCTATATGCTGCTCCGAAGTATCCTTGCTGGTGTCCACGACGTGGTCCTCCGGAGCGCGCGACGCTGAATTGCTTTGGTGGCATATTGAAGGTTATGTATGATCTGAGGATCGGACTGAAGGCGATGCGACTTTTGGACGTGGGTGTTGAGGTGGTGGTATGAGGCTGCCCAGTGTGATATATTTTTTTGAAGGTAATGACGAGGATGTTCTTTGAAGAGGATATTGGTGCCTCGTTTTTGAGGGTTTAATATTGTGATAATCGCACGTGATTACCCCCCTTTTTTCCTCCGTAGCTAGGTGAAGAACCTTAAGCATAGTTTTCAGTGATTCACTATTTGCTTGATGGTATTCTGGAAAAACCATTCACTCCAGTATCGCGTAAAAAGGATCTCTTAGCCATGCGCGCAGTTACAAAAGACAAAGATACTCTCGACTATCCTTGGTCAAGCGAGAAATACCATATCCAAATTTTAAATAAATATACCTGTTCGTTCCAATTAATATTCATAAAACATCGCCCTTAAAATGAGAATCTTTTGCCCGAAACCCCAAACTCGACTGTCTCGAAAATTTCCATCTACTGAAAACCTCAACCTTCCCTTCCCTCTGCAGCAAGCGCCTCTCTCCTCCCCTTACTCTCTGGATCCAGATATGGTCTCTCACCAATACTAACAGCCCGCTGCCCTTTCCTCTCTCCCAGTCCCTCATTGATATAATCCGGCGTCGCAGCATGATACACGGACCTATTATCCCAAATCGCCAAGTCATTCTCATTCTGCCACCTATGTCTAACCTGCAAGTCATGATTATCAACCACCAATCTCAAGAACCAATCCAACAGAGCCCTGCTTTCTTCCTTCGTCACTCCATTGATGTGTTGAACATGATGGCCAAATGCAAAGACAGATTTCCAGCCTGTGACGGGATTGGTCCGGATTACTGGATGTGTTGCAGTTAGGGAAGAACCGACGTTTAGGGGCGAACCGCGTGGAGCGTCGTAGAGTTTGAAGTTGTTTTTTTGGGCGGCGGAGAGGAAGAGGGGTTGTGCGTAGGTTGCTGTTAGACCCTCGAAGAACTTTTGATACGGTGTCGAGAGTCGGTCATATAATTCATAGCCAGAGGCCCACAGAGTATCTATCCAAATCAGTATTGCATTCTCTTCCGCCATATGAAAACGTCAGCAAAACTCACCACCACCAGTTTTCGGTAATTGAGTAAGTCTCAATAAAGCATAATCACTAGGAACAGGTTCAAACGTGATATCAGAATGCCATCCCTCTTTCCCACTCTGTTTCTTTTCGGATTGGAAAAGAATTCTATCACTGTAGATTTTCTTCGCTTGTTCAGAAGAGATGACGCTTATTTCGTCGTCTTTTCCACCGTGTTCACGGGCTGAGTTCGATACGGGGTGGATGTGGAGTTTCGAGGTTGAGGGTTTCCCTGAGAGCTCGCCTAGTCTTTGGACGAGCTCTTTCTGGAGGTCATTTGTTACGTCATCTTGTTTGCGGAAGAAAACGACGCCGCGTTGAGAGACTAATTAATGTGAGAGAGTTCAAGGAGGGAGTTGTCAGAGAACTTACTGGTGATTGCGAGATCTCGGATGAGATCATCGGAATTGGGGGCTCTGAGCCATTCTGCGAGGTTTACATCAATGAGTTCTCGACCGATCACGGGAGTTGCATCGAAGCTTTGAAAGCCGTCTAGTGCCCCCGAGAGTTTCAATGGCTCTCTCTTAGCGAAAGTTTCGTTTGTAGGTTCTTGAACTGCTGGTGCTTCATCTTTGATTTCCGGTCCATTATTAGCAACCAGAGGTTTAGAGCTGATCTTCTCGTTGACTTTCTCAGCGGTTTCGAATACTGCGTCGGTAATTGAAGGTGCCATGATAAGAAGAAGTAGGATTAAGTATTGGTGTACTGGAGTATCTCAATGTTTATATGGACTCTTTGGTTTGACTTTCCGGATCGCTGCGAAGACTTTCCTTGGGAAGTTATATCCCCAATATGTGCCGCAAAAACTACCCCCACGAATATGATATCAAAACCAAGAATCTGATGCCACCGATCATAGGTGGGGATATATAACCAAAATCTAAGAACATGTGGTATAATGTTGCAATAGCTTTGCATTTGGTGTTGTACAAACTTTGTACCCATGCAAATTCGGTGGCGTGTTTTGATGATTCTCTTTGCGTGCCATCAATTATGCAGTATACTAGAGAAATTATACAATGATAAGTTCGCTTGAAGTGCATCGTGTTTGAGCGAATCATCGTTGAATCATACCTTACAATTTCCCCGCACACTAATTCGGCTGGCCGACTAATTGATACTGATCCGTGCAAGAGAATCCATTGATAGGTAGACAGAGAAGTTGCGTGAGCTTCGTGAAGATTGCGTGCGAGGGGGGTAGCATCACGTGAAAAGTGCCTCCCTGATGCACTCCAATCATTTTGCTTTATTGAGCTCATCAATAAATGCCCTCGTCTTGAGAATTCCAGCCGGATTTTGAGAAATCAATTGGGTCTCAAGTTCTTTGGCAGCATATCTCCGAGCCAGTTTTATATCACCGAGCCGTTGACTGAATACAGCTGACAAATGCTGAGCGCGGGAGAGATAATCGTTCAATCCTTCTTCTTCAACGAGACTCAGCAGATTCAAAGCCTTTGTCGATTGTTTTCTTTTGATCTCAAGTTTCTTACTTGGAGCGGTGTTGACTTTCATTTCCAAAGTCTCAAGAAGATCTGCAATTTTGGTTCGTCGTTTATCTCCGTGACTGGATTGACAAGCTGAGCAGTCGCAAGTAAAGCCATACTGAGCGAGTCTTGATTGTCGATCCGCAGTCTTTTTGAGAAGTGGGATGTAGGAAACGGTGATCTCTTCTCCTTCCTTGATATCCCTTGACGCGTAGATAATTCGATGGCCTGCCTCGTCGACCCATTCATTCCCGGAGTTGGGTGTACATGAATGATTTATCCTGGCGATTTTGGGGAACAAACCGACTTTGCTATCACCGGTATTGTATGCATTGTTTCGGAATATCGTGAGAAGTTTGTTTTGATCTTCCTCGGAAGGAAATCGGACATCGTGCAAGTCTGTAAATGATTTCTGGCTTATTGGAGACAGATTGGAATATGCCGTTTCGAGGCTCGTGATCATGTCCAGTATCTTGAATCCCTGGCCTTGAACCATTTCTGGTAAGGGAACTGCGACAAGCGGTTCCTCGATGATTATTACGGTGCCTCTCTTGAGATCGTGCTTTGCAAATACCCCCAAACCTTTGTTCTTTGATGGTTTGACATCATAGACTGTGTACAGATCTATAGAAAGTCAGTCAATATACGATACCTGAGAGTGTAGACTGTAAATTTAGAAAACCTAAGAGCATTGCCTACCATCAAGATCTATTTCATTTGTATCATTCCCGAGTAATGCAGTATGAGTACCCAGATATCCCAGATCTAACCGTTCATGAGAAGAGCAAACGTTGAATGAGTTGTGGACATGACAAGCAGTTGCGGAAAGTTGCAGAATCGAACTTAGACACAAGAGAATGGTACTTCGCACCCAGATGGTCGGAAACCTTGTATTTGCCGCCATGTCGTGATGCTAGATTCATAAAACTTTTGACAGATCAGATTTGGACAGGTCAAATTGAGGAGGACACAGTGTATATCTCAAATGCATTTTTGGTCTCGGCATTTCACTCCTGGGATCTCTAAACAGGGGCTGCAGATAAAACCTATTGGATCTTGGGGGCGAAGGACCAACCCTGGAGGACTGCCCAGCATTGCAGCAGCAACTAAAACGAAAGCTCAATTTGATGTGGAAAAGCTATTTGGGTGTTTGAGAGACAACAATGCGGCAAAAGAAGACTTTTGAATGCAGTACCGATGTCCAGGCAGAACCTGGAAAGTTTTCTCCAGTATGCGTAGAGGCAGGACGATGGCGACTTGAACCGACAGGGGTAGACGTGATGAAACAGAACATGCTGCGTACCTCGAAGTGAATCAACGACGAGAGAACATAATAACACCCACGAGTGACGAAAAAGAACGACTCACAAACCTGATGTTAAAGACAAAATAATATGAGAGACCCGATTACTAGTATCCAAGACACAGAGCCGCAAGCTCTCGTGTTCGTAGTGGGAGCTTGCTAGTTCTAAACTGCGAGTAACCAAGAGCTATCAGGGTAGTCTTTTCATTCTAGCTATCAGAGGGACAACAAATTCTTCCGGAGAGTTAGGATGATGAGTTTCTGTCTTTCTTTCCTCTCAAAAGGCTTCTTTCGCGAAAGTTCAGCTGTGAGATGCTGAAAAGCTGAGTTCTGATTAAAGGGTATGTATTAGTGGGATGCAGCGGTAGAATACAGGGGTTTTCGACTCTTACACACCAGGTATCAAGTTCTGGACATATATTTGACGGAATCAAAGATACCAAGTTTATACCTACGAACTGAACTGAACTGAACGATGGTCTCAAGTTTATATCACTTAACTCCGAAACCCACACGTGCTCATCCCGATCACCTTGAAAGCAAAGACCACCTCGGCTCTCCCGCCGGAATTTCTCAACGTCAGTCGGTTCTTCCCTAGACACCAGAAACATGTAATACCCAATTTCTCTCATTACACTCTTATGATTACATATATCTTCTGAAAATGATCTCTCACCATAGCAGCTTCAATTTGTTCCTCGTGGGCCAGTCTCCACTTTTCTCTCAAGCGTGCCTCCTGCCGCCCGTCTCCGTTTGCACCGAAATGGGAATGGCCAGTAAAAGTGGCAGTAGAAAACTCTCCAATGTACTCCAATGTACTCCTTGTTGTACCCTTTCAGGTTTTTCTTGACTGTCTAAGCTAAAACTTTGGTGGCAGTTGTATTAACTGCTCCAGATCAGAACATCTGAGTAACCTACAGTATCCGGAGTAGTCTAACAAACCAAAGGACAGTAAAGTGCTTTCTACTTTCGCTTTTATTTTCACTTGCAAAGATGTCCTCCAAACTGTCTTCGAGTACCTAGATATCTGTATCTAGCCGCTATGGTTTCTACTTTTTCCCCGTTGTCAAACGAAACCAAATACTCAGCCGTCAGATCGATGCCGAGAAGTCAACAACGACGCTATCAGGGATGCTACATATGACAGTGCTAGCGGTCTCGATTGGCAAGTCACTTGCAGCTTCTTGTCGATTGGCCATATTCGAAGGAACGATGCAGAAGCTGATACGGCCAAGGAAAAGAAAAAGAGCAAAAGAAAAGAAGCTCCAATTGCGATGTGCTGCGAGCGTGCCAAAGCGTCGTAGATACTCTTATCATACTTTATACCTTTTGGTTGGAACGATGCATAGCAAAGGTGAGTCTGCATACAGTAGCCTCCTGCTGCTGCCCGTCGCCAACACTGATTGGCTCGTGCGTCGTCGTTTGCTTGAAAGTTGAGGCAGCCTCGAGAAGACTTCGACACTTCGACACTTCTCAACCTCTCAACCTCTCAACCTCTCAACCTCTCAACCTCTCAACCTCTCAACCTCTCAACCTCAACAACACAACCTCATTCAATTCAACGCGCTACATTGCATGAGATTCCTGTACAGGTATTGGTGTTCACTTCACCGGTGACTGTCAATTTTCATTCTTTGCCGGGCCCCTTTGACCGTGTCCGAATTTACCGCGACGCGCAACCTGCTTAATCTCTCTCCTTCAAGTCTTCACTTCTCCATTATCGCATCAACACATACTGGGCTATCTATCTATAGTCTCTCAAGGCTGACGTGGCCTCATTGAGCGTCATGGCAGCATCAGGAAAGACGATGTTAGAATCGATCTTTCATCATGTCGCGCTTCCGCCCAAACTCCCGAACCGGCAAGAGGCTGGACTTGACACTATTCAAGATTCTCTCACTGAGCGCCTTCTCAATGCCAGTATTGCTATCAGAGACTCCGTATATGAGCGACACGGACCGGAATGGGACTGCGTTCGCCGCTCGATCTCTGTCTCCAAGAGCATCAACGCGGGCGGCCGCTTGGACAAAACTACTCTCGTGAAAGCTTTTCGCGAACTAGAAGGCAATGAGATGCTCATTGTTCATATTTCTGAGCAAAATGCTGCTCTTCTTGTGCAGAAAGTCAAAAGGTGAGTTGCTTCAAAGTAGCCTTCAGATATGTACCGCAACTTACTGAACCTGATTTGAAATAGTACAAATGGTCTTACAGTGATTTTTGAATCCTTCGAGACATCAGCTTCATCTGAGAGCGTACTGGCTAGTAAGGGTGCCCTCGAGTGGGAGTTTCCCGGATCTGCTGTGTCTATCCCCATCACCACTTTCAACGATGATTCTTTTCAAGAAAATCTAGCTTCGTTCCTTTCTCAGGCTAGCGGAGAGTCGATCAAAGCTTTCGCAGCTAAAGCGAATAAAGCTGGTTCTTTCACATTCGAAAGTCGCGATTCGGTCAACCCTGCACTCATTACAGGCATGTTAATGACACTACTCGAAGCCCTCGGGGTCAGATACTATCCACCAGTTCTGAAAAAGCGGATCCGTGATGATGTTTGCTGGGCGGATGCGGAAAACCCTTGGCGTCGATGCCCATGGTGGACCGTTTTAAGAGTTGCTTCTCAGAGATTGCTTTGCACACTGTTTGGCGGCGAAGACGGTATGTTCAAACGTTGTAGACTTAGCGGAATATTCCATGACTGAATTGCACTAACTTTTAAAAATATTTATAGGCAGAGTGCATTACAAATTTCTCATTTGCCATCTCATATCCAGTCTTATGGACGATAGTATTGGCGTCGCTGACCTTGAAGTCCTGTCATACCTGGAAACCAAACTTTGTCGACGACTTACCAAGCTAGAGAAAGATTTGCAAGTGGCAGCTATGAATTCCCAGGAGACCTATGGATATTTCTTCAGCAAGCTCGAGCCGATTTTCCTCAAAGTTTCGCAGAAGACCTCCGCTCATATTGAAAAAGAGTGGGCAAAGTGGAAGGCATTCAACAGGCGACCCGTCCCTCCACTCCCCCGTTATGCCGACTTGAAACATCAGAATCTAGCTCTCTCAAACAGTGGTAAATACATCCAACAGGTTCTCGATCAAGCGGCATTAAATTCGCGAAAAGGGGTTCGACCAACAAATCAGCATTATAAACCGTCAAAATTTGAGTTCTCTTCTGCAGCCACGCAGCAAGCTCGAAATTTCGCTTCGAAGTACTTCAAGTTGGCTCAAACAGAGTCAATAATCAGAAACAAGATCCTCGATGAAGGAGGCGATTCCCAGGCGGAATGTATCATGTCTGCATCGTTGATTGACAGTTATATTGATCAGGTTTCAGATGCTTATTGCCATAACCCCGAGCAGATCTCGGCCACGATTCTCCTGATGATGGAAGTTTGGGTTTACATGGATAAGCACTGCATCAAAACCATCAAGCTTTTGGAGGATTACAGTCCTATATTCCCAGCACATATTCGTAAGCCTTCAATCTGACATCCCAATGGATTGATACACTAACCCGCGGGGCTTGTAGTTGATGTTCTCCAAGTAGCGACAATGGAAGACCTGATGCGAATCCAAAGAATCCGCACATACCTTACAGAAAGACAAAAGACCAGTCATTACAATATGTCCATTCTCGTCGACCCTGTGAAAGGTTGCTTTGCTGAACGGTATTTTGATTCCAAACACGGCAAAGAAATGCAGAAGCTATACAAGGAGATCATGGTCACAACAGAGAATGATCGTCGGCTGAAGGAAAAGGAATGGGAAAACAAATGTAATGTGTTTAAGGAACTGAAGGCACAGATACGCGAAGAATCATGCGTCTTTATTGTAGACGAAGATGGCGAGCGAGTTCATGACATGAAACGTTGCACGAAATGCTATCTTGGGCGCAAGGCACGACGCTTCACAATGAACGTGCATGAGGACCCCTTATCATCAGATCTAACCAGCGCTAAGGCTACCATTTTTGAGCTAGCTTGCCCAAAAGCTTTCACGGTGTACCGCCAGAGCACCTGGAAAATCGTTGTCACTTTTGCCCTTGCAGAAGAACTACCAGTCGACAATCTCAAAGTGCGCCTTGCTGAATATCCTGGACTTCAACCGTTCATGAAGGCGCAGGCGTCACGCATTTCTCTGGCCTCAACAACCAAATCCTTCCTCAACACTCATTATGCAGAACCCAGGTCAGTAAGGATACTTTCTTGTATTCAAAATAAATGTTTACTCGTTTTGATACTGTACCCTGCTTCTACTGCCATGATTTTGTTATTTATTACCCAAACAATTCTATCTTTGGACCGTATACTAATATGTTATGCATGCTAGGTTTCCGGTAGACTTATCCAACGTGCTTTTGCCCAATGGGTTAAGACTCCGTTTCTATGATAGCAGCACGGAGACTTGGCCTGGTCGATTGAACCAAGGACTGACCTTCGCTCATAATTGCAAGCTCGTTGTGCCTAAAACCTCACCATTCTCGATGTTCCTTTCAACTCCCGAGTTCCAAGCAGATTCCGAAGGACCATCTTCATACACCACCATCGCCAGCCAGACTCGTGCACCACACGGTCTGAATGTGCACGAGTTTTTGAGTGCCCAAGCACTTTTTTCCGGCACCAATAGGCGCTGGCCACAGATCCTTATAGAGCTTGGTTCGTCGAACCTGAATTTGAGCACTGAACAATCCGCTCTGGTATTTTCGCATTTAGCTCTGAAAGCTGGGCCAGCACATACTTCTTCTCATCCATTGGGTGAGGTTCATAGTATTTTTCAGGATGTTTCCTTCTGTGAAAGACTACTTCAACAGCTTAGCGAACGCTTGGCAGCAACGTCTTCAAATTACCGCGAAACATTCTGCATGGAAACCTTGATAACTCTGATTTTGAGACTTGCTTCACTCAGTAAGGTAAAGTCGGGAGAGGCGTTTGAACTTCTTTGCAAAGCGCGCGACATTACCTTCAAGTGGATGACTGGACTCAGAGTCGAGATACAGGCCGCTACCAATATTGAGAGTTCTCGCAATCTCTCTCGATATGCATTGTGGGCAGCTATTTTATGCCGAAGAACTTTTGCCATATACAACGAGTCCTGTCTATCTGCGCGCCTCGACGCAGATGCGATGTCTTGTTTTGTTTTGTGCGCTATCACTCTTCAAGATAACCTTGTTTCCGACCCAGAGGGCTTGCCGCAATTCCTCAAGAATGCGTTGATCAGAGATCTGAAATTCGTTAACTGTATGAAAATCACTCTTCGAGAAACTCTTCAAAATCATCCTTCATGCTTAATTAAAGCTTTCTCCACCATCCTTCCAAACTTCAATCCTAAGCCTCAAACGGAACCTGGCGACTCCGAATGGTCCTCAAGCGTACCACATCTCGTTACCAAAGCTACCATGGATGATAATGGCAATCCCGGAACAGACTTTACGGGCTACGCAGTCAAGTTTTTGATGCAAGACGATGATCCATGGTGGGTAGAGGTCAAGTTGAAAGCAACGTCTTTTGCGTTTTCCCAAACCATTCATTTTCATTTACTGGAGGGCCACTTTTTTGTTGATGGCAAACCCATCAATAAATTACCGGCATCCTACAGAAATTCTGTCGTTCACGTAGAGCTCTTTGGAAATGAGAGCTTCTTGACGTGCCCTTCAAATCTCCCAGGAATGGCAGTACGTATATTAAATCCTTAAACTATTGGAAATGACATGACTGACTCTGAGACTTTTATAGTATATGCTCGCAATTAAAAAGGAAGGATATGAAATCCACCTCGGTTTACGTGAGGGAAGCGTTTTCGTCAAAGCCCTCAATTGCAAATCGAAGCGAATTTTTGAACATATACCTCGTGATGTATTTCGAAGTCTTAGGGGTGCCTTTGACTTACCATCAAGTCTAATCGATAAATGTGTCCACTGGCTCGATACAGCGACAGGCTTGATTGAGATTCGGCAAAGACCACAAATCTGGAGACAAAAGCAGAGTAACTGGATTATTGACTTTCATAGACTCAAAGCCTACCGTCGGAAGTCATTCCTGCTTGATCCTTCGTCTCCCCTCTTCAAGAATGTCGCCGACATGTTTAGATATTTCGAATCTCCAGAGCACTTGACCGTATTCCAACCAGAAGTAGGTCCGCTGCAAGTCGAATTGGGCCGCCTGGAATTATCATTCTCCGTTAACAAGAGAGGTCGTTTGGAATCTCGTCAGTTGCGCTCGGAGTTCGATCCCAATCAAGATGCCGGGACTTGGTATGGGATAATGGGTGCAATCGTACTTCGAGAGGTAGCGGGGGCTGGACAGGACTCTATCCCACTACGAACTCGCAGTATAATTGTTCCAATGCCCTCATCTATAGACTCGGTAAACATCAAGCGTCACGGTTATCATCATGTATCTGTAATCACCACCAACAAAGATACTCATAACTACGCAAGATACACCATAAATCCTGTACTTGGACGCCTTGAATGCCCTCCAGAGCCAAGATTGCTCTACACCTTGGCCCAGTATCATGCAGCCTCTTCATTCATTATACCAGATCCCTTGTAAGTTAATGTCATTGTTCCTAAGCGTTATGACATGTTCTGTGTGGACAGCCGTAGCCTGTATAATCCATACTTGACGGCGTTGGTATCTTGTAATTTCAGTTGAGCGACTTTTCTTTTGAGGGATTATGCAGATACGTACTAACTTGGCGTTTTCAGAACGGGAAGAACTGGCACAGAAGCTTGTATGCATCTACTGTCGTCGGGATACTGTCAGCCGTGGAGCCCTCTCACCTATCGATCTGCAACCAACTTGATATGGATCGCTCAATTAAGTCCTCAACGGGTTTACTATCCTTCAAATATGAAGATGATGCAAAAAGTATCATGGAGGGAAGATCTTCCCACCATAATCCAGCATGATGCTTTCGCAGATATTGTCGCCTCCATACTCGCTAAGTCACAACAATTGTCTGAGTTTTTTGGAGGAGATCTCCTACCTGCTTTCAAATTTGATGACAGGATTAACCATCTTGTTTCGCGCGTTTCGAAACGCCGCCGTGACTACCAGCCTCAGGAATCTTGCTACAACTCTCAGCCACATGCAGACGTGCGCTATCAGTCAAGAGATACGTGGTCAACCGTTGCACCATCTGCTAGGTCAAATGTTCTCGAGTGTGCAACACTATTTCGTACTTGGCCTATCAAGATGCCTACAGTAAAAAACCTTCTCCAACGATTCCAGAGATGGTCGGAAATCGGCGGATACAAGAAAACTTTCGACAAAGTTCTTCTCACAGATTTGTTGGACATGGACATCAAAAGTGAATGGGGCTCGTTGACCCATCTGCTTCGAACATCAACCAGAAGTGATTCATATAAGCTGATGTTTCTTTTTGGAAACATTGCATTCCTCCGAAGCGATTCTTATATGGACATTGTAAGAACTGTGATTGCATTTGCCTTTTACAAAGGTCTTAAAGATCTATCGCCTCCGGACTGGCCTGCATATTCCAATTTTCAACCACACCAAGCTCCACGCTTTGATGACCTCATGAAACACGTCCAGGCTTTCCTGATACCCTACGAGGAGAACGAAAAGATCAAGAGCCCAAGTCCGGATCTCCATCTGCCAGCAAAAGATAGGCGAAAGCTTGGGATAGCCCAAGAGGCTTATAAAACCAAGCAGCGTCAACATGCAACAGAGCTTGTGGAATTTCTTCAGAAGCAATGGCCATGTGCTGAGCCTAAAACAGAAGGCTTTCCCACCCCTAACAGTATTGACGTATCTCAAGCCATGGAAATTATTCTCCCCGAATGGTTACAGTTATATCAAAACTTTAAACTCTCCGAGCATATAGTTCTTGTCCAGAAAGTTCTAGACGAGAATATGACCGATACCAAATTAGAAATTCCAGAGGCAGAAGTTCCAGAGCAGCTGCTTTTCCCAGAAAGATGCCGTGGGGATGAAGTTCCGACACTATTGCAACTGCTTGGAAAAAAGGGCCCAGGGATGGCTGAGACGAAGCACATCAACGAAGCGGTATCTCGACCAAATCCTGCAATTACTCCTATCAGCAAAGATCAAGTACCACGCTCTACTACCTTGTCTCCGGAGGCACGTGAGCTCTCCCAATTAGTCACGCAATTCACGGCATCAAAATCGACAGTTCGACAAATGTACGGAAAAGATCTTATGAAAAGCTTGAAAGCTCTTGCCACGGTCAGCCACAGCCCCAAGAGGCAAACGATAATGCATCAAACTGTGCTAGATGCGTCTATGTCAGCAGCCCAAAAAGCTACATCCCAGGCTTATGATCGCCTTCTATCAGCCTTTGAGTTGCACGATCCTCGCGTTCGGTGGCTCAAAGGAGGTAGATTATGGCCTAGCATCACCCCAGTCACTCTTCTCGAGTTTTTAAGATCATCTGTATCGTCCTATATATTTGGAAGTGGTATGCGAGAAGCACTGGTCGCTTATGCCATTTCTATCACCAAGCTTCAAAGATTGATGCGCATAGAGGAAGCAATTATGAAGCAGTCCACGCCAAAGGCACTAGAGGAGCAGAGCAATTTAGGCCACGAGAACTGGAACCCTAGCGAGCGGTCTGACTGGCTTTTGCTTGAGATTGATTCAAATATTCTCATCCGGCCCGGACAGGTTGATGTCGCGCTGGCGACGATAGATCCCGCCTCTGGAGCAAATTCCGTGCTTCAAATGAACTGTGGTCAAGGTCAGTTTTGTTTATTTCTTAGGTTCGAGTTACCCAAGTCTTTAGGGTTGTGGATTCAATTATCTTGAGTCCTTACTGTTGCTTCTTCTGTCTACGACTATTGAATTATCCTGGGACAATTGAGATACTTGTGCCAGATAGTTTTGCACAATATTTCCTCAATATATACCCTAAAAATGCTTAGATCTTGCACAGAGGCATGACAAAACTCGGGCAACCAAGTTTTCCGAATTTATTTGGCGCTGCTAGCTAACCAAGTTAATAGGCAAAACGTCCTGTATTATGCCCATGTCCGCCGCCGTCCTAGCAGATGGGAATAATCTTCTGCGGGTAATCGTACCAAAACCACTACTCTTACAATCAGCCCAGACTCTGCAAGCAACCTTGGGTGGGCTTCTTGGGCGACGCATTACCCATGTTCCCTTTTCAAGGCGGACCGACAGCTCGCAAAAAGTCATTTCAGCATATTTCAACCTACACGAAGAGATACGAAAGGTATCTGGATGTATACTTGCAATTCCAGAACACATCCTGTCCTTTAAACTCTCTGGCTTGCAAAGACTTTCGGACAACCGTCTTGACGAAGCGGAATATATGATCAAAGTACAAAGTTGGTTGACTTCAAATGCAAGAGACATAATGGATGAGGTCGACTACATTCTTGCTGTCAGAACTCAATTAATATTTCCCAGCGGTACACAAAAGTCGGTTGATGGCCATCCTCTCCGATGGGAGGTCATCGAAACGGTTCTCAAACAAGTCGACTTACTTCTATACACTTTAGAGAAGAAATTACCCCACAGCATTGAAGTTGTCAGGCGATTGCAAGGCGGGTTCCCTGTTGTCTTCTTCCTTAGGAATGATGTGGAGAATGAACTGATTTCCAGACTTGTCGAAGATATCTTTCGACGCAAATGCTCAGTACTGCCCGATGAATGTTCCAGATCGGACCTGATTGCGATTAGGAAGTTTATCTCAGAGCCAAGACCCTCGGATGCAGTGAGCAAGCGTATACAGCAATTGCTGCCCCACAAACCCGCTGTCAGACAGGTCGTTTATCTTCTACGCGGGCTTCTAGTTCACCGAATCTTATTGATGACACTCAAAAAGCGATGGAACGTTCAGTATGGACTCGCCCCTGCCCGCGATCCTATAGCTGTCCCGTATCAGGCCAAAGGAACCCCTTCTTCGCAAGCTGAATGGGGCCACCCTGATGTATCAATACTGTTCACCTGTTTATCCTTCTATTACGAAGGATTGGGGATTGCTCATCTCCGTCAAATACTCGAGCACATTGTCAAAGCAGATGACCCATCGCAAGTGTATGACAGAGTATCGCTGGGGTCAACTCTTCCGGACTCTTTGAGAGATTGGGGCTGTGTTAACGTCGATGATGAAGTACAGCTTGTTGATATATACAAGCATATGAAGTACCATGTTCCAGCTATTGATTACTTTCTCAACAACTTTGTTTTTCCAAGGCACGCTAAGCAATTCCAGCTCAAGTTAGAAGCATCGGGATGGGATATTCCTTTGTCGCCGTCCTCGAGTTCAATCGGTGCTGGCACGACGCAAACACCAGCATCTGGTCGAATTCCTCTAACAACCGGCTTTAGCGGTACCAATGACTCAAAGGGATTGTTGCCCCTAACAATCAAACAACAAGACCTCCCTGGTTTAACTCATACAAACGCAGAGGTTTTGACCTATCTACTACAGCCCCGAAATCGCCGTAAGTGAGCCAGATTTCCTTTTTGTGAACTGAATTTAGACGATTGAAAATATTTATTGTGTAGCAACTGAGGCACCTTGCTTGAAAATATAACTCATTTTATTCTTCTGTTTACATTTTGAGATATAGGAATTCTTGGCTTTGGCTAACTTTTGATATTCTAGGATACGAAATTGCTGCTGATCATCGTGGCAAACGCCTTACCGAAATAGAGCTGCTTGAAAGATTCAAGCAAAGGGGTATTAGGATCTTCATTGATGCTGGTGCTCAGATTCTGGAGATGGACAACAAGAGCGTTGCAGAGACTTGGCTACATATACCTGGAAGCTCTGCTCTGGCTTGTGTGTATTTTGACAAGGGAAATCAGGCAAAAGTGCTTTATCGCAAAGGTCATGAAGTACCGCTTATAGCTTCCACATACGCTGATGATCTTGGTGATTGTCTCGTATATCTGGATGAAGCTCATACTCGCGGTACCGATCTGAAGTTTCCACCAACCGCCGTCGCTGCTCTAACTTTAGGGATGGGGCAAACCAAAGACTCAACAGTTCAGGCCGCCATGCGACTTAGACAATTGGGAACCACACAAGCTGTTGTAACATTCGCTCCGCCTGAGGTACATCAAAGCATTCTTGACTGTCGTAAAAAAGAACATGGCGAACATCTCGATTCTAAGGATGTTATCGGTTGGTTGCTAGAACAGACTTGTAAAGGCATTGAGGAAATAAATCCCCTTTTTCACTCACAGGGCTTGGGCTATTGTCGCCGCGAACAATGTGCGAAGGATAATCCGGACTTCCTTTCCAATAAGGTCCAGCGAGAAGCTTATCTTCAAGGAATTCAACAACCCGAACAGCAGAGTCTTGAACAGTTTTATGGTGTCAGAGTCAAGTCCAAAAATACCACGCCACTGGGATACTTCTCACCTCAACTGGCTGTTTATGTAGAAGAACTCGAAAAGCAGCGTAAGGGTTTCCAAGATACAGGGGCTGCCGTAAATGGCTCTGCTCTACAGGAGGTGGAACAAGAGAGGGAAGTTGCCATCGAAGTTCAGGTTGAAAACGTTCGTGAAGTTCAAAACGACCACTATCAGCCACTTCGTTTTCCGGGACTACACCGCGACATTCTTACATTCGTCAAGACAGGACGACTTGCCGCAGATTCAAATGCATATATTCCCGCTTTGCAGTCGCTTCAGCAAACCAATTTAGGAAGGAAGCACGGAATCACTTATTTCAGCCATAAAACCAAGCTTTACGTATCAAGAGAGTTTACCAGAACCGTTGAGTTCCCAACTGCTCGCACTTACGATCATTTTCAAGTGAGTAATTTGTTCAATGCTACCATGCTAATATGTGCTAACTACTGTCCTAGCGGAATGTTAATTGGGTTCTATGGTGCCCTGCCAACGAAATCGCTATGGTCGTCATTCCTGAAGAAGCTGAATACTTGTTGCCAGTTCTGCGAATCATGAATCCTGTCGTCACACACATTCTAACGTACTCAGCGCCAGTTACTCGAAAGATGTTGGTCTTCAATGAATTGACGTACTATTCTGTCCCGCCCTTGCCATCAAATTTCAAGGCGCCTATGTGGCTCAAGATCGAACTCGGTGTATTTGCAGGTCGCCTCTACTTCCATTACTCCGACTATGAAGAATTGTGCAAGTATCTCGGAGCCCATCGGCTTTCCAATGAGGCAAGGGAAGAAGACGACGATGACGAGTTGCCGGACTCTACATTGAACAAGGAAAGCAAGATTGTCAAGAAGGAGAAGGAGCCAAGCACGTTCACCAAGAAACCCCTCGTGTTCATGCAAGAATGGTTGGCGATTCGAAGAAAAGGACAAGATTTCACCCACACTCCCATGGTAAGCCCTAACTCAGATAGCACTTAGATAAACACTAGTAACTAACAAACTCATAGGGTCAACTCTGTCAAGGCAAGGCTCTCAAAGAAGACCATCCATTTTTCGTGATGCCCAAGACTTCCAAGAAAGTAGATGAGCTACCAAAAGGGGTTTCAGCTACACGCACTCTGGACGTGAAGGAAGAGGATGACGTTGATGACTGTGTTGATGATGATGGATATGGATCGGAGCTTGGGCCTGATGAGATGTGTGGTGGCTCGGAAAGTATGGATACGGATTCTTCGTAGAGCTTGGGGATGTTGGCCAGGTGGTGTAGCTTTACTTTACATTTACATTTGCTGTATGTAGGATTATTGCTTCCCAGATTGCTGAATAAGAACTTAAGAAGTGTGTTAGATTAGGACTTGCTCTTTCGTGCTTTTCGTGTATGTGTCTATTGATTGGTGGTTGACGGCTCATTCTGCTTTGTCCCAATTGCTTGGTTGAGACTGTTGTGGTGCATGTGAATAATAGCAGAATACCCCAGATCAAAGGCTACTCTACAAACCTATGAACATAAATCACGATGTCTCGTGGCCCAAATCATGGCTCAATATGAAGGATATACCCCACACAGGGACTTTTCTCTGGTTACGCCCAGGGGCCAATCCCGCTTTTAACCCCATATAATTTACTAAAGATCGATAGCCCTTCTCCATTTATTCCTAGATAATAAGTGCATTTTATTGACTCCTAGCAGCCTATATTACTTATTTCTAAAATATCATCTTCTTATAGCACTATCACTAGTAGCCCTTCGTTACACCTCGCTTCACCGGTAGTAGGGTAAGAGTCTCTAAACAGAGAAGAAAAAGATAGAGATTGATTTCTATTCTTAGTTCGAGTCATTCATACGAATTACTTTAAAAAGCCAGTTATCTAAAGCCCCTAAAACTATCAGAACATTTCAACACTTTTAACATAACTTACGCTAATAGAGAACAACAAAATCCCCGCCTCTTTTCTTATTCACTAGAAGGAGGTTTAGTCTTTCTTCTATTCTAAAGTCTACTACTACCCAAAACGTAAATCCCTAAATTCCCTCGCAGATATGGCTTCAGGACGTACGGAGAAGATCAGGTGCAGAAGATCGTTGTAGTCAGCCCCCCATCGTTTCCATTCATCTCGCCTACACATCCACGCAAAACCATGAGCTTAGGTGCTATATATATTTCTTCCGAGGGATTTCGAGCAAAGCCTCTAGATATGGAGCGAGTCTCTTCGTGTTCATGAGGAATTTAATGCTGGATGCCATGCAAGACAAGTCCCTCTCCTTGTGGCAAAGTCTGTCTGGGCTTCCATTCCGTCCGTCTGGACTGGTGATATCCTTTCGTGTGCCATTACGGCTTTCTTAGGACCCGAGAGGTTTTGCAGAGAAAAAGTCGCCTCCATACTGTGATATTTTTAGCATAACAATTCTTTTGAAGCTGAGATCTCACACCAGAGCAACATTACGTGGGTATTGTATATTCACTCCCACATCACCCTCTCTCCCTCTCTCCCTCGCCCACTTCCCGCTTCCTACGTCCACCTCCCTATCCCTGTCCTCATCTCCGCTTCTCACCTCCCCTTCCAAAAAAAAATATCAACAAAACCAACCTCCCCTAAAAAATGTCAAAAAATCCTCACCCTCAAAGAAGGCGGCCTAGGACAAATAACCAGACGAACTGAGTTTTTTGCGGTTTGACTAGTCAATCTACAAGTAAAGCTCTCACCAATGTTTCCATTAAGTTACTCAGACATGTACCGGACGACTTGGTGTGAGGGGTGTTACTTAAGGTTATGATTGCGAAGGGGGTGAATATAGTGAATAACTGTTTGTGGGAAATGGAAGGAAAGAATAGATATGGGGTGGTACCTCTCTCAATTCTGCCCCAGAAGCTGAATTAATGCTTTCGTTTCTCTTCCTAATCGGAGGAATGCGCAAGCATGACCGCATAAAATGGCAGCTTCGCCGCGCCCATTGTTTGCTCGGTTTCTCTCTCCACAACTCCAACGTAGCCCTCAAAGTGTTGAGTCGTCCCGAGTCAATGGAAGTTGTTCATGTTGTAGACTCTCGAGCGTAGTACAATTGTACAATCGAGGGACTTTTTTTCAGACTCTCATTCTCGAGCCCGGACTGTAGTGCTGGCCCGATAGTATCCAATCATCAAAGTCTCCCTAGATAGGTCTAAGTAATACCAGAAAGGTGTACTCACAAGTTCAATATCAACCACCCCCTATCTCTCACCCACAAAGCACCCACAAAGCACCCCACAACACAACACAAACCAACCCACCACCAAAAGTCCAACCAAGCCTCAAGAACCACACTCAGAGCCAACAAGCAGAACAAAGGAGTAATACCCGCCGGACAGAACCAGAAGGGGTATCACCACACCTATCACCTATCCCGATACCGCCCGCAGGAACCAGGAAGGAGCCCGTCTGTTTCGACCGTGTTGACACGGTCGAAGATCCCCTGGATGGGATCTTGGTAGACATGGTAGAGTGTACCACTGGCTCCCCCTGCAGTATCCGACCTCGGTGCATCGGACCTTTTTCTGGTTGAGGATGAGTGTTGGGTTGAGGTTGGTGATTGTTGCGAAAATGGTGGTGGTGTTAGAAGAGGGAGGCTGGAAGGTTGGGAGTTGGGCTTTGAAATACTCTTCTTGGGGCAATGAGGAGGGTCATCGTCGCTCCTTCCTTGTGGTGAGAACGTGGGTAGACTTGCGTGTCTGCTTACTTAGTCTGACCCTGAAGACTGCGCGAGGGAAGGAGCGTTGAAGTATTCCTTCTTAGCACGTAATCAGCTCAACAGTACGCAAACACTCATCGGGTAGTGGCATTTCATTCCCAATGAGGAATCGTTTTCTCTGTACCACACTTTCTCACTTCATCATATCTCCAACGCAAACCTTTCATTTTCTAAGGACCAGAAATCTACTTGAAGTCCTTTTCTAGACGTGCTTTACCATGAAAGTCTCAAAACTATGACTGTGCATAACGGAAAGGAAACCAACCCAGTAGACAGTATATATGAGGCAAAATTGCGGTGCACCACCAAAAAGTAAGCGAAATCTAAAATTGGAAACGCCCAGTCCCATTCGTGAAATTTACGAAAGCAATCAATCTACCAGAAGGTATACGGAGATTAAGATCTATTGGCTTATAGTATGCATGAAATTATGAGAATGAGGCTCGGGTGCAGTGTTCTATGCTGTTTGGAAAACTGGATATGCGTCCACTTGCTGCTTCTTCTACTCTTGTTGAACGAGAGTGTTTTCGGAATGAGTAGCCATTTTCCTTCAGCTGTCTTGAGTTGTATCCTCCTTCCTCAAAATCTGATTTGAAACCTGCTAAACAATCCGATGACAATAACTAAGAAGAGACCGAAGTCTCAACGTCGGCTGCTGTGCCATTGCCTTTCAACAACGATCAGTTCTCTTAACTCCACGTCTGGATGGTATCTTCGTAGCCTTATCAAACCAAGCTCACGCGTCTCGATCCCTTATCTCTTTCATGTTTACCGAGCCTATACTGGCCAATGAAAGACTCCCGATCTGTCCAGAAACTTCGATGGCAAGATGGACACTAAATCTCGCTTAGCGCCCCTTATCAACAAACCAGCCCCCTCAGACTCGACACAAGATAACAACAACAACACCACCACCCCTTGGACTTGTCCAGCTACAACAACTGGATGTGTACTGTCACCACCTCTCAGCACTACGTTTGAGAGTAGTTGGTCGCGTGCGGGTTCTCTGAGTATTGAGACTTGTAAGTCTCTGCGACGATAACGACCAATAGACACGACTTCCGCGCGCGCGTCCTTTTCTCGCGATTTCGCGTTGTGGTCCTCAACTTCAGACTGTTTCATCGGTAAGTGATCACACTATCCCATCATGGAGTTGGTTTTGAGAGGCTATTACTGACAATTCAAAGATATTCCCGTCTGCTTTCCGTCACGTCAAGTCATCGTCCTCATCTTTGTGTGTAAACAAATCTCCCCAGACCCAACCTCATCTTCAATTCCAACTCAAACCAAGCCACGTAAGAACCTCTCATCCATATCTCAATTCCACCCCCCTTTCACCCAGTAACTAACCCCTCCAAGACCACCTTTCAAAATGCACCCCCTCCCCGGCCGCAACACACTCCCCACCACCCCCGCCATCTACATCCCACCCCAACGCACCCAACGGGTCCCCAAGCCCCCCAACATCACCCTCCAAATCGACATCCCGGCAGCAATGGCCTTCTTCCAAACGCGTCTCACGACCCTCAACGAGTCGCGACGCGTCGAGGCACGTGAGGAGCTCGCTGCGATGGCGCAAGTGTATGTAAAGGTTGCGAAGTGGTACGTGTACCGTGCTGGACCGGCGAAGTATCGTGCGGAGGTTGATGCTGCGGATGGGAAGGGACCTGAGGATCCGCATCGGATTTGGGTGTTTGAGCGCGTGAGGTTTTTGAAGGAGGTTGCGAATTATGGGAATAATGTGAGTGAAATCAAGAGGTGTGGGTGAAACGTACTGATGAGTGAGGTGTAGTTGCGTAATCAGAAGGATATTGGACTTGAGAAGAGATATCATCGGGATGAGACGTTGAAGGCTGCTTTTCTTCTTAGGGAGGCTACGCGTATGTATCTTCTCTTTTTCACCTCTCCCTAATACACCGTACACCACGTCCTCTTCACTTGTTACAGTCCTCACTTTCTCCTTTTCAACTCGCTAACCGAAAAATAGAATGCACCTTCTCCAAACTCGCAATCCAACAGCTCACCCTAGGCATCAACCTCTTCTGGAACAAGCGCGAGAAACTAGAACGCCTACAAAACGACTTCAGCATGGACGAAGCATGTCTGATCGACAGCGACTACTACAGAGAAGGTCTCTTGAAGGGTAAGTGGGGACGCGAGATCTGGCGACGATGGGACAAGGATGAGCGCGAGAACGGTTTGAAAGGCTGCGATGGTGATTGTGGATGTGCGTCAGAAAACGAGTATGAAGAAGAGATCCATGAGGTCAACTATACGGACGATGTTGAGTATGCTGAGGACGTTAAGCAGACCGAGGAGATTGAGCAGAGCGACTCGGACGCGACAAGTGAGAGAACCGATGAGTTCGAAGAAGAAACCACACCCGCGGAATCCTTCAGCTCACTTCCCCAAGTCCGAGTCAACCACGTCGTCGCTGAGCCAATCCCATCCGAACCCCAAACTCCTAGCAAGAAATCCGCTTCCCAAGTCGAAGACACGGTCCAAGAGCCAGTTCACGCCGGATCTCTAACCCCCTTCACCAAATCCCGCGTCGAATCCTTCGTACGCAGCGACCAGGAACGAGTCGAGCGCGAACGCGCACGAGAGGAGCAGATCCGACAGATGATTGTGAGCAAGCAGCTAGTAGCGATCTCCCCCGCCTCGGAGAGAAAGCAGCGAAGTCCTGACAAGAGCTGGGATAATGGCATTGGCGACACTTACACAGAGAGAAAGCAACGAAGTCCAAACAAAAGCTGGGACAGCAATATCGACTCCAACATCACAGATCGAAAGCATCGAAGTCCTAACAAGAGCTGGGATAGCGGTATTCATTACAGCATCGCAGAGGAGGAGACCATGTCCACCGATACCGAAAAGATCGCATTGGCCAAGGCACCTGCAGAGCGAGAGTTTTCAAAGGCGTGGAAGGAGATGAATGAGGATACTCCGCGAAAGAAGTGGAATGGACGGGATAATTGGAGACGGGGATGAAAGATGATGTGATTGTTTAGTTGGGATTTGAGATTGTGGATGGATGGTGGATGGTGGATGGGTGTGTTAGTGGGGATGAAAGACATGGAAAAGCTTTTTTTCTTGTTTCTGTTTGTGTTTTGTGGAGGGGAGTGAGAGTTGGTGTTTATGAGGGGAGAAGTTGATGGATTCTTGTTTGATGACAGTTAGACTGTTCAGTGTTTCGTTCGAGATACATGTCTGTAACAGAACTTCCGGCTGCTTTTCAAATGTAATGAAAAGAAGCTCTGGACTCTAGGTAGAATATGGATTAGGTTCGATGGCACATACATTTGTAGAATGTAGTAGTCCATAGAAAGAATCCCGTTACACCTTTCTTTACACTCCTTGGAATTACATGTCCTTGATTTTATATCTGTAGAGTATTCTTACTTGTAGCACTTTCACCGGGTCCCTCCATAAAAGAATTCACCCACTATCCACCCCCTTACAAGGTACGTCAAAGGTACTCAGAGTTACTCAACTCACTTAATAAGCGAGATGCCTTATTTTTAATCTGGTAAACTAGGTCATAGGCCTAGTTCTGCAGGCTTATTAATCCTGGTTCTTTAAGAACTCAACTCAACCTAGCCTGACTCAATCGTAAAATTTCCTTACTTAAGAGATAAGAAGAGAGCCTTGATTACATACTATATTCCTATCTGTCTTACCGACCATGACCACTGAATCTATTTATGTCACGTCACCCCTTAATCCCAACCCAACACACCATCGCTTTGCTTGCTTGCTGCCCAACGACACGCAAAAGGTCAAGAGGGGAAAAAAATGATAGGCAGAAAAAGATATCTATCCATGTGAGAAACCTCCATCAATCAAGAGCCTGTGATATCCGAGACCTTTCCTTAAAACTACACCTCGGCTTTATCGCGGCTTAGAAAGGTTGAGGCAAAATGAGGCTTTATTAACGCGGCTCGTACGTAGCGAGCAGCTCGGGAAACCCGCAAAGAGAGATTAGGCGCAAATATTCCTTCGAGTGACGTGGAGGAACAATGCATTAATTTACTTTGACATAATTTCCTATGAAGTTGTTAATCAGGCTATTCTCCATCAATACAAGAATGAGGTGATACATACCTGGGAATTGGCCTTGTTTTCCTTTGATCTTTCCTATCCACCACTCATTTTCATTATTCGTCCTCGTGACGATTTCAATTATATCCCCAGTTGTAAAACTCAGATCCCCTTCAGCTTGTGCTTCGTAGTCGTAGAGCGCCGTTGCAGTTTCCGATGGAGGCGCACCACTCAGTCTCGACGGCTTGGGCTTAGGTGGTGGCGGCGCCGCTCCTTTTGCTTTGGCTAGCGAACCCCACTTCGTATCTGTGGGTGTCGTGGGTGACAAGTTGCTGGAATATGGTGGTGGTGGATTCTCAGTTGTTTCTAATTGTGGTCTTCGGCTAAGAGCGGATGAGGACGTGGGTGAGACGGGTGAGATGGGTGTCTTTTTCCCTTCGATTGCGAGTCTGCTACTTGCTGGGCCAAGAGCGAGGGGCTTGGATCCAGGCCGTGGTCTTCCGCCAGTAGTTTTGAATTTGACAATTGACAAGGCTTCTGCAGCTTCTTGGATTTGTCCACGTTTAGCCTCGAAAGCCTCCTCCACGTCCAATGTCAGGTTGAAGTATCCAATATCGCAGCCTTGCATCTTCTCGTGCAGGGTATAAAATACATTTAGTTGCATGTAGTAGAATGACTGGAATAGTGGGCGAATGAACTCGCGTTCCAGGGCAAACAGCTTCGGCAATTCATCCTTCAGGAGGTCATTGTAGTAATTAAATTCCTGAGTCGCTTGTTCCACATCATTCTCTGCCTTGTACATGGCCTTTTCGTCTTTCAAGTTTTTATCTTTCTTGTCCTGAAGCTTTTTCAGGCTGGCACGATGCCGATCGTAATCAAGTTGCTTGTGTTGTCGTTTCAATGCAGTCTTTCTTATTACCTTTACTACCTCCAATAACTCATCAGCAGGTCGGATCACTCTGGATTCAATCATTTCCAACTCGGGAGCCAAAGTTTCCTGCAGGTCCTTCACGATGGCCTCATATTCTTCGCATGCTCTTATACCCTCGGGGTTTCCTTCCGGAATTGCAGAATCGGGATCCGACATACGACCGGAAATGGGTTTGTAGATTTCGGCGATCGCTTGTGAGAATTCGATTTGGTGGTTGAGCATACCATTGATGGCCTCGAAGTACTTCTTACTCTCATCGTGTAGCTTCTTCGTCTCGGTTTCTAACTCTTGGAACCTTCGTTCCGCGTCGATGTAGACGGCATCTTTCGTCTGTTCGCCGAGGTTGAACTTTGCCTTGAACGTTTGCGGGGCTGTTCTTCTGTCAGCCCATCTGCGACGGGAACTTCTACTAAATCTCTCCAAGACCCTTACCTCTGACGATGGACTTCTGGAAGCCTTTGAATGACATTGCTTCCTTGGAGATTAATCAAAACGCTGCGTTGATGGATGCCGGTTGCAGGCCGGGAATGGCGGGGCAATGTGGGAGAGAGCCAAAGCTTCCAGGTGCTACTAGGGATGTACTCGTGTCGCAAATGCTCTGTATTATGAGATGTATGGTCGCACGGATATTCAGATTATTCTGGTGGTATTGCGGAGTTGTGAATGTATGGTGTTGGTAGAGAGGTTGGCCTGAGTAAAGTGGTGGTTGTGGTGTTGTTTGCGGCTTTGGGCTTTTGTTGCGATTTATTGCGTTGTGGATTGAGGCACCTGGACAGCAATGACGACGAAGGCCGCTCAGCCACACTACACCCAAGAGGCAGAAGCAGGATGACCGTGAATAACCCTCGAACCTCAGTTGAGGCAGAATATCGGAATGATTGTCAACAATTAGTAATTTGATATTATATGATATATCGCTATATCGCCGTAGAATGAGTGTCCGTTTGCAATCTTGATATCGTCGTGAGATTGTACGAGTACTGGACAATTAATTGTACACCCACAGGGCACCCACACTCACTCACACCCACACCCACATTCAAAATGGTTATGACGAAAGCATCAACGCCACTCCAAGTTTTCTGGTGTACTCATATTGACTTCAATTCCAGGCCACAGTTGAATCAGCTAATTCAACAGAGAACTTCTGAGGTTTGCTAAATACCACAATTCACTACTTATGAAATCCGTCATATACTAATAATATTACCAAACAAATTCTTGCAAACGCTTTCCCATAACCCCCTCCGAGCCCCTCCCATGATGCACGTTTTCAATCGACCAATCAGCGTGCGTCGCTTGGGACCTAGCTCAATTTTGCGCAGAAGGCGAACGAAGGCAAAACCCATTTCCATTTCTCCTCCCCCAACACTCTGATCTTATCAGATCCGTGCAACAATCAACATACAACACCAGCAAGATGCCCAACATAGCTGCAAACTCCTTGCGGCAGGCATCGCGCCTTTGCTTGAAGCCGGCTGTCTCGAATGCGAGTTTGCTACGAGCTTCTACACATCGCGCGGCCGCCATCTCGGCCCAAAAGATCGCAACGAGGGGATACGTATCGGAGTCCAAGAAAGATAATGCACAGGTCAGCGTCGAGACCGCCATTCGGGCTGATCAGAAGCAGTTCTTTCAAGAGACTGGTAAGCGTCCACAGGACGAGATTGTCCCAGGAACTAGCACAACTGCAGATGCCATGATGAGTCCTATGGCTGGTATGTCCACATCTCATCTCCGGGAAAAGAGCAAACGCTGACAAAAGGTGAAGGTGTACTCAAACAAGCCACTATCATGGACGAGGGCCAGCGACCGATCTATCTTGATATGCAAGCCACGACTCCTCTGGACCCGCGAGTGCTCGATGCCATGCTGCCATATTACAGTGGACTCTATGGAAATCCCCATTCAAGAACACATGCATATGGATGGGAGACCGATAAGGGAATCGAGGACGCTCGCGAGCATATCGCTAGTCTGATCGGAGCTGACCCCAAGGAAATCATCTTCACGAGCGGTGCTACAGAGAGTAACAATATGAGTGTGAAAGGCGTCGCAAGATTTTTTGGTCGAAGCGGCGGAAGGAAAAACCATATCATCACCACACAAACGGAGCACAAGTGTGTTTTAGACAGTTGTCGCCATCTGCAAGATGAAGGCTTCCAAGTCACTTACCTACCAGTACAAAATTCTGGCTTGATTGACATGAAGGAGCTTGAAGCGGCTATCAGACCTGAGACTGCAATTGTTAGTATCATGTCGGTCAACAACGAAATTGGTGTTATCCAACCGTTGGAAGAGATAGGAAAACTTTGCAGATCCAAAAAGGTCTTTTTCCATACCGATGCTGCTCAGGCCGTCGGAAAGATTCCAATGGATGTCAATAAGATGAATATCGATTTAATGTCCATCTCATCACACAAAATATATGGACCCAAAGGAATCGGGGCCTGTTACGTACGAAGAAGGCCTCGTGTTAGAATTGACCCAATTATCAGCGGAGGTGGACAAGAGAGAGGATTGAGAAGTGGCACGCTCGCACCCGCACTAGTTGTTGGTTTTGGTGAGGCGTGTCGGATTGCCAAGGAGGAGCTCGAAGTAAGTTTTGCCCCACCTGTTTCCTTTATCCCCTATTTTTACATGATGATTTACGTTACATATGCATGGCTTTCCAAGTGTATCTCCTTGCTTGCAAGTCGAGGTTTCCTTGACGAGAACAGTACCCTGTCTGATTTCAGTTATTTCCCGATGTTATCTTGACTTTTTCCACGAGCTTAAGCTGACACTCTTTCAAGTACGATTCAAAGCGAATCAAGAAGCTTTCCGATAGACTCCTTAAGGGTCTCCTATCCCTTGAGCACACAACTCAAAATGGTGACTCGAAATCCTTCTACCCAGGTTGCGTTAATGTCTCCTTTGCATACGTCGAGGGCGAGTCTCTCTTGATGGCATTGAAAGACATCGCCTTGTCATCCGGGAGTGCATGCACATCCGCCTCCTTAGAACCTAGTTACGTCCTCCGAGCTCTTGGAAGCAGTGACGAGAGTGCGCACAGCAGTATCCGATTCGGAATCGGTCGTTTCACAACGGAGTCAGAAATTGATTACGTTCTCAAGGCTGTCACGGAGAGAGTCTCATTCTTGCGAGAACTGAGTCCGCTATGGGAGTTGGTACAGGAGGGAATTGCGCTTGACAGTATCGAGTGGAGTCAGCATTAGTTTTGCTCACGAAGACGGTTGATTTTTGCTCTTGGTTGGCATGGGGTTCTTGTTTTTAAGGTAAAGCAGGCAAGCGGGCGTCTTGATTTGATTTTCGGGGAACATGTGTATGAATTGTGTATTGTAGCATATTGATAGCCGCACACGATATGGCTGGTGCGAGGCTTCTATGAAGGAAGTAGCTAGGTTCTTTCTTTTCAAATAACCTGTGTGTATAACAAACACGACGATCTTCCAAACTTATAGCTTTGTTGCTGCTGGATATATACGCCTTTTGTGTGGTTTCTATGGCTGTTGATCACTGGACGTGTGGGTTTCCTTGGTCACGATGAAAAGTTCCAAAGTCTATATTGTCTTGGGATTTCGACATGTGTACTGTCATTTTCTCATATTTTGTCACGTAGTTTAGATGAAGAAAGGTGATGAGAAGTTCTCGAACTCTCTCACTGGACAGGCGACTCCGAATAGTAAATAAGGTCGTTCGAAGAAGCCGCTTTTCAATAGAGATTATATATATTTATTAAGGAAGGGTATCTATATATGCCAAAGTTTCTGATATACTGTACAACGAGTCCGTATTGTTCTGTTTTTCCAATTTCTTTAGGCTGTGTTTTGAGGTTTTGAAAAGGGGGAAGGGGGGTCCTCGCTTGAGAGCAGTCTCGACTGATATTAACCATTCGACCCAACCCTCGCTTCCTCATCCCCCTCCATAGAAACCGGTCTCCCAACCGCCCTCTCCTTCCCCGTCTTCGCATTCTCCGCCCACAAATCACCCCCCGTGTAGAACAAACACGGCACCGCCCCAAAAAACGAAAACACCGCCAGCGACCAACTCATCGTCCCCCATCCCGCAGCATCATTCACATAGCCCGCCCACACAGGCCCAATAAGCGAGCCCGCCGCGAACGCAGCAATGAACAATCCATAGGCCTGCGCATACGCGCCCGTCGCACCGAAACGGCCCGGTCGCTCCTTCTCTTTGGCTTCGACGACGTAGGTTATTTCCGCCATGAGGGGGGGCATGACGAGACAGAGACCGACGCCGATGAGGGTTAGGAGGACGCAGAAGAGGGCTTTTTGGCCTAGTGTGTTGTGGGTTACGAGCCGCAGGAGGATCCAGAAGGGGATGACGATTAGGAAACCCAGGACGGAGAGCCAGCGGGGGCCGTGGGTGTCGGCTAGGTGGCCGATGTAGGGGCTTGCGAAGGAGGGGATGGTGATGCAGAGGAAGACTACGCCTGCGCCGGTGGAGTTCCACTATGTGGGATTGTTAGCGTGTGGTACTTTCTTGAGTGACTTGGTCATGCTTTTGGGCTGAGGGCAGTTGACGTGTTTGCGGCTGAAAGAATCGGGAAAGATTGCGGAAGGGTAGGTGGATGCGGAGTTACACTTACACCAAATGTGTCCATCACGAAGAGAGGGACAACGCTGTCAAATGCTGTCATAAGGGACCCTTGTACGATACAACCCCATAGTGCTGTCAGTAGTCGACGGGAAGCCAGCAGGGTGAAGACTGGCGGTAGTCCCCGACTACGTGGAATTGGTTCGTCTTCTGGAATATGACTGTTGTTGGTGTTGGTGATAACTGGTCCTCGGCTATTTTCTTGAACCTCGTGGTCCTTTTCTTGTGTAGAATCTGTTGTCTCACCCACAGCCAAAGCTGATTCGGAAACTGCTGGCTGAGTGACTGTCCATTTCCGTGCTATTTTCTTCTCGACCAGAAAAACTCGGAGAATAATATCGAGAGCGATCAAGGAGAAAGACATGTAATACACGGAATAATAACCAGCTCTTTCGTAAACGAGACCACCCAGCAAAGGTGCCAGCAAAATAGCAACAGCCATGCTCACACTCGTCCATCCTAGTACTTCTCCAATGGAATTCTGTCCCACGGTATCTACCAACAATGCGGTGCCAACTGTCCATACCACCGCCGCTGCGAGCCCTTGCAAGACCCGTCCCATTATGAAGAGTACAATGGTATTGGCCAAGCAAAGCATGACAGTTGAGCCTCCCAACGCAAATAGACCGAGTAGAAGAGGAAGTCTTCTACTAGAGGAACGATCCGCCCACCATCCCGAGAGAGGACTTCCGACGAGAAGAGCACCGCCATAGACGGCTAAGAGAATTGATACCCATTTCTGGACGTCTTTTTGCGGTACACCGGCTCTTTCTTCCAGTGCACGAGGAATGACAGGTACGATAATACCATATAGGAAGAGATCGGTGAAGACTGCCACACAGATGGTGCCGATGATGAAAGTATTGGAGCTTCGTAGGGAGAGGAGGTATGGCGGGGATGAGGTGGTATTTACTCGTTTGCCGGAGACAAGATTCTTGAGTTGTTGTATCGGAGCCATTTCTTGCGTTGGAGGCACGGCAGATGTACAGGTACAATGTACTAGTATATCGGTTGATCTGTGCTACCTGGTTGTGGCAAGGAAGGGTAGAGGTGGATATACTCCTATGAAAACAAAGAGCAGGAAACTGAGGCCATATCCAACAGATCAAATAAAGATTTAATACTGATACTTATATCACAATTTGAAAGCCAAGCATGTACCTCCTATAGACGTAAGATGCTGCTTGTCCTTGGAGTTTTGCTGACTTGTGGGATTTCTGAATTGCATCAATTGCGTAATGGGATATCGGCCTCGGCTCGGCGCTACGGTCACCGCTAACTTTGCGTGGCACTAAAGGAATAGCGCTGACTGAATGTCTTCCCCGTGTTTCCTCCTGACTTGAAAGACTACCAAACTTCTTCTTCCCGTCTTACTCATTGACCGAGACACAACCTCTGCACCACGCCAGTTGGCGGTTAAGCTTCTGGTTGCAATGGACACTTATACCTTCTTCGTCTGAATGTTTGCACCGTGGCCAAACGACGATCGAAGCATCGGGATCGATACATATCGGATGAGGCAAACTCTCTGCTGCAGCCTTGTGAAAGTGGGTGTTCTGCAGGATGTCAAGATGCTGCTTGATTCTGCACCACATTGACCAATCCCGGATCCAAGTACTCTGATCCTACTGAGGCCGATAGCGCCAAGTGCCGTAAAACCAACTTTCGCACACTCTAGCGCTTAACTTAAAAACTACTACTACAAATAATAATATAATAAAAATAGTTTTTAAGTAATAGACTTTAAATATAAGATATATAATCGTAATAATATTAGATTTAACACTTAAAATATTTTTTTTAGAAGGTTTATATTTTAGGGTAAGAAGTCTACTATACTTATATAATATTTTTCTAGACTTATAACTAAACCCTAAATTTAAGGCTAAATATAGTAAGTAATCTTATAAGTTATTATACTTAGAGTTATATATCCGGAAATTACTAAGTAAAATATAAAATTTATATAAGTAGATTTTTAATATATTATATTAATTAATATTAAAACTACTATAATACTTCTACCCTTAAAATACGTCCTTAAATTAACTTAGAACTATATAAAGAAGATATAACTAAGTTATATCTCTCTTATACTACTACTTAAGAAGTAGTAGAAACAATTTTTAGTGAATTATAAATCTCTATAAGTAAAGATACTTTAGAGTATTATTTAAAAGAATAGAGTATTAATAAGAAGTAATTAATAATACTAGAATAAGCTAATATTCGAGTTTATATAGCTCTATTATTTAGAGCTAGTTATAAAGATAATAATATTATAGAGGACTTAGTATAGTTAGGTATTAAAATTAACCGAGATAGAGTATTCTAAATATATAAGAAGCTAGGTTTACCTTATTAAATAACTCTTAAGAGATAATTAGAGGTAAATTAGGTATTATATAAAATATTAGAGTATAAGATTACTTAAGGGTCTATTATTAGGTATAGCTAGAGGCTTCTTTATAATTAATTTAAGCGAAAGGGGAGACTACCTAGTAGGTAAGTATATATTACTTAATATATTATTTAGTAAATTAATCTAATTATCTAATAGAGATACTCTTTTTATAATACTTTATATTATTAACCTAGATATAATTTAATAAAGGCGAGATAAAAACTAAGCTTCTAAGAGTAATTATATTATTCCTAGCCTAGACTAGGTATAGTTAATAAATAGATATAATAAATTAGTACCCTAGGGTATTAAGATATATACTTATATTAATACCTACTCTCGTAATATTATATAGATATATTATAGGATCTCTAATTATATATCTTAATCGGTTATTTACTAGTATCTATTAAACTATTCTTATATAAACGTTATACCTAAGTTCTTTAGAGCTAACTATAGTATAGAATTACTACTTTACGCTAAGGTATATTATAGTATATTATATATAAGCGATCGTACTATTATTAGGTTATATAACTATTTTATATTTAAAAAAAGTACTTAAAACGTTTAAATTAAGTTATAGTAGAATTAATTAGAGAAGTTAAACTTATATTAATAGTAGGTATATTTACTTTCGTTTATNTTTAGTTATTCTTTTATTACTTTTATATATTTAAGACTTTTTTATATCTATTTCTTAGATTAGATAATATTAATAGCTATTTTATATAGTATTATTTTATAGAACTTACTAAAATAAGATAATTTTACTAATACTACTAATAGAATAGAATTACTCTCCTATTTTTATATATAGAGCTTATATACAAAGATCTATAAGAATATATAGAATTATAGAATATATATTATATTAGGCTAGATAATAAATAACCTAATCTAGTAGTTAGGTAGCCTTTTTAACTCTACTAGAACCTACCTAGTAAGGTTTATTATAGTAAAATCTTAAACCTATAGCTATATAAGGAGTTATTAGAAGAATATAAAGAATATTAGAGTACGTAGCTACCTACTTTTTTAGTAGCTTTTTTAATAGTTATATAACCTACTAACGTATATATTAGATATTAATAAATATTTACTAAGCTAAACTATAGAGTAGTACTCTACTATACTTATTACTTTAGGTTTTAAGATAGACGTAGTTTATAGTACTATACTAGACGAAGTAGGCTTAAAACTATATATATATACTTATAAGTTACTAAGAAATATATTAGTATATTATATTTCTAATTAAAATAAGCCTATCCTTTATAAATCGCCTATTCTAAGAGGTAGATATAAAGTAGTAGAAGCTAGGAATAGAGCTATTAAATAACTACTTATACTAAATAAGGAATATATAGACAAGGTTAAAGAGAGTAGATAAGAGCGAAAGAGGAGAGGTAATTTACTTATAGATATTCTAGTAATATAGAGGGATAAGATATATAATAATAGAGAGGATATTAAATAGATAGGCTAGGGGGCGGGCAAGTCTTTAAATAACCTTCTATATCTTTAAAGATTCTTTAAATAAATTATCTTTCTACTATTTTTTAACTTAGAATTATATTAATTTAACTTATATATTATATCTACCTAGCCTAATTCCTCTTCTAACCCTTTACTTCTATAGACGTTATATTATTTAGTTACCCGGGGACTATATCCTAATATTAAATTCTATACTTCTTATAGAGCCGAAAATATAGTATTTAATAGTATAACTCTCGCTTAAGCGAATTTAAATTAAATACTATCTATACTAATAGCTCCTATAATATTTATTCTAATAATAAGTCTTCTTAGTTAACCTTAGCTAGGACTTTTTAATTCCTCTTCTTTTCCTATATCTACTTAGATAATTAACGCTTAAGAACTTAAGGGTTTATAGTAAATAAACGCTAATTTTAATAGTATAACCTCTTCTTATAGTCGATAAGCCGCTTAAGCGTTATCTTATATTACTTAGATAGAGATTAATAATATAAATAAAAGGTTAGCTAAGCGAGTTTTATCTAGGAGTATTAGAAACTATATAGGTATTAGTAGTAATTTCTCTAGAAGTTTGCCTTAATTAATTTTAAAGGTATCTAATCTAAAGGAGAGAGTATATACTAGGAAGTATACTATTTGTCCCTAGGAGGTTAACTATAAGTTTAAGAATTAGAGAGCTTATATAAAATATAAGCGAACAATTATTAAAAAGTTATAGGATCCTTAGGGTAAGTTTATATCTCTTAAACTCGATTATCTAATTAATTTAACTTATTATAACTTATACTATTATTATTTTAGAAGATTATAAAGTTAAAAATACCTTAGAGTTTATTAAATACGTTATAGAGAATATTATTCGATCTACTAAAAGTAATAGTACTAAAAGTATATATATAGCCTTTTTTATATAAGGATATATCGAATTAGCTCTCTTTTACTTTCTAAAGGTACTACCTATCTTTATAGGTTTTACTTCTTAGATAATAGTCTTTAAATTTCTAAATAATTTAATAGAACCTAGAAAGCTATCTATAATATACTTTTATAGTTATATAGATATTACTAAATATAATAAAGTACTTCTTAAACGGATTAATCGATTTAATCCCTTAATAGTAATTTATTAAAAGGAGAACTTATCTAAGTTTAATACTAAGAGACTAAATAAAAGTCGATCTAAGATATTTAGCTAGAGTAAGGATAAGAATAAACTTTATAATAAAGAAAATAATTAGAAGCTTAAGAACTTATCTAAATTGTTTATTAAAAAAATAATATAGAAGGAGAAAGACTAAGCTTTAGTTATATATATAAGTTTATTAACTTTTTTACTACTCTTTAGTACTAATAAATATTTAGACTTAAAACTCTAACCTTTTACTATAGGTTAATTTTATATTACTTTAAAACCTTATATAAGAGATTAAGTAAGTAGAAATTAGAGAGAATTAACGTAAAAGAAGATGTTTATATAATTATCTATTTTCTTTTATAAGAGAAAATAATTATTTTTAAGAACCTAAGTAACTTACTATTAAACTATATAATTTAAATAAGTCGAGTAGTATTAAAGAAGAGGAGTTTAATAGTTAAGTAGAAGAGAAGTTAGCTAATTTAGCTAAAAGTAAATAAGTAAGTAGTAGAAAGGTATAGTAAAACCCTCTATAACTCTCTTAGCCTATAGCTAATAATTAAAAATAAGAGCCCTTTACAACGTCTAATAAGATAACAACTAAAAAAGACTTAAAGAATAGTTATATAATCTTTAAGTTCTCCTCTTTTAAGTCCTCCTATAAGTCTTCTTATAAGTCCTTTATAGCTAGTAGAAATAAATAATAATCCTACCTCCTATATAAAGCGGATAGGGGTAAATAAAGAGGCTAGGGGTTCTATTAATTTAAGTAGAGAAAGTAATAAAGAAGAGAATAATTACTCTATATCTTAGTAATTAAAAGATATATAAGTAATTACTAATAATTCTAATAATAAACTTCCTTATCCTAATAATTTTACTCGGTTTTAAATAAGAGAGACTACCCCTCCCTTAGCTAACCTATTCTAAATACTTAGACTTTATAGTTATAAATCTAAGGGTACCTAGTAATTAGACAACTTAATATACTCTCTAAGAGTATATAAAGCACGTTTAAAAGAGTTAGTTCTATTAAATATATTAGAATAGGAACGTATTAGCTAGTATAGGACATAGGCGGCTAGTTAAGGACTTAACTAGGTATTAGGTAAAGGGGTAAGGAAATAGATTTTTTATAGTTTTCTAATTTAAATCTATTATATAAATATGTTTTTTTTTATAATATAACTTATTATATCTTATTTTATAAAATACTTATTATTTTAATTTAATACTCCTAGAGTAG
>LT855412.1:2304108-2364190 GCA_900184765.1 Hymenoscyphus fraxineus | reverse complement strand
TATATTTAAAAGAATTAGTATATAACTCTATTAGATTTATATTTATAGGAATAGCTTACTAGAAATAGAATCTAAGGATTTAAGTATATCTTAATATATATATCTACTTTATCTTTTCTATTATATCTTTATATTATAATATAAGCATTTTTATATATATTATCTTATAATTAGTTTTTTAGGAATATATAACCTTAAAAAAGAATTATAAAAGTAAGTAAACTACTAATATACTAATTTAGTATCCCTTTCTTTATAAATTAATATCTAATTATATAAGCGNAGTTTTTCTTAGCTTATACTTAATATATAAGTTAAGATTTATTAGAAGATTATTATAATATTATTAAAAATTATAATCTTAAGTAGAGTCCTATAGACTAAAGCTATTTTCCCTCCCCCCCCTCTAAATCTTAATATATTCTACTTCCCCTTCCTCCTCTAACCCTATTCCTAATAACTATAAGTTTAACTTTTCCTAGCATTTAAAGGCTTATATAATATCGGCTTCTTAGTTATTCTACCTCTAGACGAAGTAAATATAACTAACTCTATCTTATCTTCTTATCTAACCCTACTAACCTTTTTATCTTATACCTTATAGGTACTATACTTATCTTATCTCTTATAATTTCTATACGCTCTCCTAAATACGCCCTTAATCTTAATATAATCTAAGAAGAGTCTTTAACCTTTATAGTACTTATTATACTTTATATACTTCTTAGTTCTACTATTATAATTAATTAGAATTTCTTATTAGTTAGAATATTAAAAAGTAAGTAAAATAAGTAGAAATATATAACTTACTAGCTTTAAATTAAGAGAGCTTCTATAACTCTATAATTATATAATAGGCTAATAAAGGGAATACTATTAGGATTAAAATCTTAGAGTTATAGCTAGAGAGTTTTATTTATATTAAGGACGTTAAGTTAGGTCTAAGTAGAGTAGTAAAGGAGAAGCTAATATTAAATTAGTCTTATATAAGTAGAAAAGTAAAGCTTAAAATATCTAAACCTATATATTTTAAGGAATAGTCGACCTCTCTATTTATCTTAATAGGGATTAGAGAGGAATTAGTTAGGCCTTTTACTATCTTAGAAGTAACGGCCTACTCTTCTACTACTAGCTTAGGAGGTATATTATTAATACTAGTTAGGAATAATATTATAATAATAAGATAAGATAAGGCTACTAAGATAAGGTTATATAGTTAAGAAAAAGTTTAGAAGAGAGAAGAATTAAACTCTAGGGATATAAGTATAGAAGTAAACCTAGGAGAAAAGGAGTAATAGAAGTAATATAAATTACGCTATATACCTTCCTAAAACTAGTTAGTAAGTCTATAAATAAACCTAAATTACTTACGAAAGTACGTTATTTTAAATATATAAATAAATAATTTATTAGAATACTATTTATTCCGTTTATTTTCTTTAAGTATTATAAAATATTAGTTTAAAATTATATAGTTATAATCTTAGTTATTAACTTAGTTATTAGGGGTAATTATTAGGTATTACTACCCTAAAATATAAACCTTATAAAAAAAATATTTTAAGTATTAATTCTATTATTATTATAATTATATATCTTATATTTAAAGTTTATTACTTAAAAACTATTTTTATTATATTGTTATTCGTGGTAGTAGTTTTTAAGTTAAGCGCTAGAGTATGTGAAAGTTAGTTTTGCGGCACTTAGCGCTAACGGCCTCAGTAGATCCGCCCAATTCAACCGTGAAGCAATGCAACCGTACAAACGGACTAACCTGAATACCTTCCCCGCCCTTTTAATGCACGCTTTGGACAGCCATAAAGACTGAAAACCCGGTTCGAGAAAATTGAACGTATATCTTTCAGCTTGCCCAACACTGTCCATATCTGGTTCATCATCTTCCCCGCACAGCCACGGCTATCCATACCAACTCTTCTGTATATTGGTAAATGTGTTCCTGGAACAACAAACAGCTATAAATCTTGAGACCCGGTTCAGTGAAATGAACTCAATGTTTCATTGCAGCTTGTCCAACACCTTACCAACAACGCCCTGGACTCTCTTTGGCTATCAGACATCTTGAGGCTGCGACTATGTATACTTTCCAAGCAATCAGGTTCAGCAAAAGTATTTACCCACTCCCAGACATCAAGAAGGTTGCAACCATTTTCAAAATTATTCTTGCGAGTTGCCAGGTGTCGATAAAGCATACGCACAACAGATGCATTTGGGCTTGACATTGATACGAGCTCCGTTTGAGTACGAATAAAGAGGACGGTCGCATTCCAGCTCTCGTTGGTTGAGGCTCAAGTGCTGTTTCAGATCCAACGTGGCAGGGAGACAGATGTCCTACATAGCAATTTCCCCCATGCCAGATCTTCAGCCTCATGATTTCATCGTTCCTTTCTTTCTATACAGAGTTGTGCTTTTCAACCTTTCGCTAAAGCTCTCAAGTTCTCAACGCCTCTGATAAGCATTCTGGATCTAGAACAGCATCCATATTGCAATGAGGGGTATGAATGAATTTTCCACATTTCAATTTATGTATCCCCCCATGGCGTCTGCAATGATAATCTATTCCAATGGTTACATACAAACGGGATCTATACTCAAAACGCGGCCCGAGATCTGCATTGCGCAAAACGGGCCGGAAAGCAAAAAGGCGATGCCGATATCCTTCTGTCTAGTGTTCGTTTCCCAGACTCACTTTATTACGCAGATGCCGTCTTGAATTCATCGCCAGATCCCTTATCAGATGGTAGCGTTGCCAAAACATAGGAGCAGAGCCGCAAGATGACAATCAGGCCTTGGCCTTGTTTAATTGGACGAAAAGTGATCCTTGGATAACTAATCACATGATTTTTCAGAAGTACGGTAACTCAATGTAGTCGAAAGAAAGACTTCCATAGCTACCTACATGAAAATGATCTGTCACATTCTTTTTACGCACATGAGGCTCTTCTCGGTAATACTTGAGTTCTGGCCTAACAGGGTACCGATAGGGTAGTATTGACAATATTTAGCCGATCACAACATACGGTATGTTTTTGGTTGCCTCGGTGGCCTCATATGTACTGTAATGCTGGGGCAGTGCACTCATTCCTGGTGGTTTCATTAACTGATCTCCACATTCAGCCTCATAATGTTGGAGTCCATCCTGGAAATTGTCTGCATTCAACATCCCACCCTCTTTTCGACAAAAAATGGCTTGCAGACTGCAGAGCCGCAATGTTCGGTCGGATTTTCCTCAGCCAATCTCTCGTTCTAAGGCAGAAAAAGATGGGCAGCTGGACTTGTGTATGACCCGACACGTTAAAGATGATTGACAGTACTAGCTATAGTCACACCATGTGAATATAGCCAGTTCTCAGTTACGATAACTAAAGTTCGGTAGGCTTGGATTTTTGTTCGTCAGCCTTGTTTTACATTTCAAACTAGCTGATGAGCATACCGTTTAGGTTTAGTAAGACCGGTGTCTCGATGCTCCATTCTTTTTGAGCCTCAATTTAATCTACCCCTCATATAACTGCTCGTTTCCGGGAACATTACGACGAGATGCATACTATAGTCACTTTCGCACAATCATCCATAGTATCTTTTGTACCAATGAAACCGTCTAGTTTCTGTGACAAGTGTGCAGGTCAGTATCATATATCCCGATCTCTTACTACTATTTTGTTTTGAGTTCTTTTTTTACATTCCATTGCCAGTATTTTCAAGATACCTTTGCTAATTTAAAATACATAGTTTCGGTCCTTGGAAGGAGCACAAATGTTGAATTTGATAACTCTGCCGTACGAAGTGTTATCAAACATTGTTGGGCACATCGATTTCGATGATATATTCAGTCTGGGCTTGACATGTAAAAGCTTCACGTTTTTCATAACCGATGAAAGTCTGGCAAAATCAATTGTTCTTGTAAGTGGGATCCGATGATAGTGACATTTTCCCTGGCTACCTCCTACTAAGGTTATACGATGCTGACAAGCTTACCAGAATAAGATACCCTTCTCCCCCGAAGCCATGGAGGCAAAAGCCCGCCGTTGTAAATATGCAAAAGCATTACGTTTGGTGGCCAAGAGACGGGAGGCGTTTGCTTCCGTCTCTCCGTATACGGTGGCAACCCTTGGGTTCTGCGATGATTATCTGTATTGCAAGGGGGTTCTTTGTTACAGCTTGGATGACGAAGTAAGAGTCTTAGACCTGCACCGTTCGGATAACGTGGAGACTGTTGTCAGCATCTCTGGCCTTCTTACCAATGCGGTTTCGGATATCCATGCAAACAGCAAGGGACTATTCCAGATTCTGTACTATTCGGATCAAATCGTTTCATGCATCTACAAGTCCCTAGGTCCGGACCTGCCAGCATGGCTCATCGTCTTCAGTTTGGAGGATGGACGTATCAAGATTCCACCAGAAAGGTTGGACTCCGTTGAAAAGCTGTTTGTGCGACATAATCAAGACTTTCTGTACTATGGGACTCATTCGGAGATCGATGCTGATGGTCACAAAACATGGATGATCCACGGATACGACTTTCAGAATAGGAAATGGTTTGATGAGAAGATGCATCTTCCAGAAATGGCGGGTCATGATGTCGGATCATCAGTGTGCTTCGAAATACATGGTGACTCATTCTATGCTATCTCCAATCAGACATCATTTGAGTGCGAGGAAATCGATTGGACATCTTTTTACCATGGATATCGATTTCCGCTGAACTCACCTTGCAAGGCATTACTTGAAAAGACCGATGATGACGATATGTGGCGAAGACAACACCAAGAAGGTCCCATAGATGAGAGATGGATGTCTATGCAATTGGACGTCGATGAAAGTACTGGGAAGCTGAAAATTATCGAAGCTCGAAAAGAATGGTACCAAGGATCGAGCAAGAGTCAACGAAACTACTATACCACGGACATCATCTTTCCCAATGACAAACAGAAAGAAGATGAAGAGGAATCCGGGGACGAATTTCAAGACGAGGACGCAGATGCTATTGAAGAAGCTATACTCCGCTCACAATCCAATGTAGGCAATCAAAGCTCGCCAAATCCATCATCCGTATTCTCAGCATCAATATCTACTTCCAAAGCTACATCCTCAAGTTCAACTACGGTACCCTCATATACGACACTTTTCGATAACACTGGTTTCCCCAATTCCCAACTACTACTTCTTAGACAAAAAGAAAACAATCCTCACTACCTCGAAGCGCGTCCGCGCAACCCCCACTGCACGCATCCAGGCGACGACGGTGCAGCCCGTCCAACATTTACCATCGCAAAGACATGTGTCCGCACATATTCAAAAAGCAGCAACACGTATCTAGACCTCGTGGATGACCCACTCCCCACAGATTGGAACAGCACACAACGAGTCCGTCTCCGCGCAGGCTCTAGAAAGCTAAAGCCCCCTCTTCAAAACAGCGAAGGCTACCTCTGCGAACCCTCTGGTACCCTCAATGAAACTATCAACCAACTCTACCGCGACAATGGAATCTCCTTCTGGCCCCGAGTCGAGGAGACTATCACCGAGGCACAGCTCGATGAGCTTTATACGTTACTCAATCCACCTACCTTCCTCGGCAACGTCCAGGGAACGTGTGATGAGAGGAGTCTCGTCTATGTCACTGGGGAGAAGGGCAAGCCTCAGGCGTTGATCTTTGTGGGGTTCGATGCGGGGGTGAGACTTAAGGGCCTGAGGAGGTGGGGACGCGTGGATAAGAAGACGAAGGGCGTTGGAGAGGGTCCTCATATTGATGGGAGGGCTACGGGAGGAGTCTCGATGTGTGAGACGGGGCAATATTCTAACCTTGTGCCAAACAAATACGTGGACCCCTATGAGAAAGGGAGGACGGTGGGGATTGAGAGGAAGGGGAAGGGGAGGGAGGTTGTGCATGCTGGTACTGCGGTGCAGTTTTCCGGTCTTCCCCATTTCCATTGCGGGACTGCTGACCTGGAGACTTCGGGCTTTGGATCGGAAGGTGCAGATGGAGATGCACAGGATTGTGTTCTGGGTGGACATGCAGGAGGCCATACGAAGGGTGCATTCACCAAAGCAGGGCGTATGGGAAAGTTGATCAGGAGGGTACCCGCTATGTATTTGGCACTTAGTAATTTGGGCTATAACTTTGGGAGGGCTCAGAAGGATGGATTGGTGGATTAATTGGTTGAGCGGATACTGGGTGGGTTGGGAACAGTATATACGTGGGCTTTCTTTTAGTGTCTTCTTCAATTGTCTTTCCTGGGTGGTATTGTGTTTTGTTGTTCCATGCTCATTGCATTCTCTTTTTTTGGTCCTGGATAACAGGGCTAGCATGGGTCCTTTTCAATACTGCTTTGGTTCTCCCTTGCATTTAACAATTTTCTGGTTCTCAAGGCTTCAACAGTGCTTGGTTATTATAGGTTGGCTGTTCATACGGACTGTGTGGTCAGGAAATACATGCCTTGGATACTACTGTATATGCAAGCAACAACGTATCATCATTTCCTTGTTTGGGATACTGCAGTGGGTTTGGGAGGCTGGAAAAAGTCTCCGGATGCAACGCATTTTTGGGATTTCGTACTTGGTGGGGTATGCATGTAGTAACCAAATGATAGGACATCTCCAAACTCAAAAAAAGTGACAGCCTCCTTTCATCTCTCGGTGAAGAAAAGAGGGGGGACTGCACTTCTTCTTCGCACATTTTCGTACAGTATGGCCCCCAAAATAGAAAGATATGTAGTGTATCCTTGGCCAGTCCCTATAATGCAAGTCACGTCACCAAACCCCGCATTATCCTAAGTCCAGCCATGGAAATAACGCTATCCTACATACGAATATAAATCCAGAGTACAGAGAGGGCAAAAATCTGCCTTACGGTCTTCGCTTGCTTCAGAGTGCAGGCGGTTGGTTGCGTGGCCGGAGTGAGTGTGTGTGGGATGTCTTACTGCATGTGCAGGTACGCCCGGCTTGTATGGACATGGGTTTTGTTTTCATGCAGGTGTGCGTGGGATTGTGAATATATGGAGAGGTTTATTGGGGCCAGAGGTGGAGGGTTGGCTTGAGTTGTAGGTGTTCTGATTTTACTGGTTCGTTGCGTGGTTTTGAGGAAGAGTATTGGGTTAGGAAGGTGAGAGTTTTTCCCAAGGGTGGAATGGGAATAGTAGGGGTGTTTAGATGTGATGTGTACTCATATACGAGAATCGTGTTGTCGTTGTATATAATACTTTTCAGCCTACGCGCTACGCGATGCCAAGCAACGGGACTACTGTAGCAAAAGAGCACCCACCCCCCAAAACAGCCAAAAAATAATTATATCTCTACAAAAAAATAGCAAAAGCTTAATCTCTTAAGGAAACACAGACACCATTTCTGGTCGGTTTATTACTTCGCTCTCGATAGGCCGCAGGGTCACAATTTTTATGCCTTGTCATCGGCGCTTTCCCGAATGTATTGCGAACGTGATGGAAACCATCAGGTTGAATACCGAAACTGGGTTTCTTATTTGTGGTTATAAAGGGGAAACCTGGTCTCTTTCTTGTGGTGCGATATAGGGATGGGATGATGAGCCGATGGACTTAAGGTGGCTTGCAGAAGGTGAAGCTTGGAACTGGTGCCATATGTTGTGTCGACTTCCCTGCATGTACATTTCATATACAGTATATACCGAACTTCTTAATCTAGGGTTAGGTGAGGAGAGAAGGGGTGTGGTGCGTGGAAACGTTCTCGCGATTCATTTCGTTACTTGCAATGGATGCATCCAAGCATCTTATAGAGTAATTGAAATGAACTCCAAGTATGATACATCGCAATAGACATTTCTGGTTCAGCTTCTTAAGTACTTAGCGGTCTTAGCCTCATTTCCCGCCGTTATTTCCTGGAAAAGGTTTACAGCCTTCATAAAACGAGGATCTCAAGACTCGGCGACCGAAGAAGAGAATGTGAGATACTGTAAGCGGGTATCATTCTCTTCCTCTTCCTAATTGGGAAGTACTCCACGACTCCCAACAGAGCCTCACATCCACCCATGGCTGTCTTGTCCGCCTTGTTCTCACCCTATATATCCCCACTAAGCGCGTTTGCCTCGTTTCGTTTGCCGTGTTAGTTTATTCCCACTTCATCTATCTTCATACACCAGGTCCTATTCAATATCCAGTCTATTGGGAAATGAGACTTAACTCTAGTCTAGCAAGCACATCAAAATTTCCATGCATCACGACCATTTAAGCGCATTTAAACCTGCTCAATTCCGCCCCCAATCTGAAATTCACAGCCTCATTCTTCGGACCCCAGATCCCATACCGTCACAAAACCTCTATTTCTCCATGGTTGAAGAGGCCTGCACCTATCTAACAACATCGGCATCCAACCAGGTCTCTCCCTGAGAACTCGACATGGTACATGTAACCCTACATCACTTTCTGCCCATTGATATACATACCGAGACTAGTATTAGCATGCAGATTTCCCTAGTCTCAAGCATCAATCCGTTTCGCGTCATCCTTTCATCTACCCCATACTTCCACTTCCGTACGGCTAGCAACTTCCACAAGGCGCACTCCCTTCCATGTCACTTTCTAACCTGGTGATCGGAGTTCGGATATCGGATCTGAATCACAAAAGTACACGACAAAAGGGTCCCACAGGACTTGGGTTCCCACGATGTAAGCAAGATCGGTAAAAGCCAGCAGGTCAGCATTTTGTTGTCATGCGATCACTTGCTTTAAAATGAAATATAGATTGGAAAAGGTGACAAGTGGTCTATTAAACGTGCCAGTTTCCTTGGTATTGACTATAGGTTGACAATTGTGTGAGCCTGAAATATTGAATCTGGTGATTGTTTGAGATCATGAGATGCGTGGTGTAAGAGTTTCAGAATCTTGAAATCAGCACCATACTTTGTGCTATCTGATCGTTGACTGGGTAGCTCATGGACGATGGAGAACTCACCGCCATGCCGTAGAATCAATATGGGATTATGAGAATTTGAAAGGTTCTTTTATTACGTATCCGTAGGGATCCCTATTATGTTAAAAATTGTGCCAATGTACTTAGCATGTCCTTCATCAGAGTTTCTTCCTCTGAATCGCCTGTTATCGTATTAATTTGCTCTGTAAATCCTCACAGTCAGCAATTTTGTTTCAATGAAGAAGAGGGGGGGATATCGTTAAACATACCCATTATCGTGCTCTTCAGCAGCTCTAAGCCCTCATCCCTCTCGGCCAGCAACTCTCTAACCTTCTTCTCTGCACCCCCGTCCTCTGCTACTAACCAACTAAGCACAACATCCACACTCTGCAAACAAAATAATCCAGCATCCAATCTCCTCCCTAACCACTCATCAGCCATCTCCTCCCTCTCCTCAGCATCCATACCTTTCGATTCATCATTAATGTCTCCATCCACCACCGCAACCCTGGCGGCAAAATCGCGCCTAAATTTGATTAATTTTACAATCTTCTCATAATCCTTCTCTACAAACTTCGCTAGAGTTCGTATCCGAGAGGCAGAATTGGCAGGTAAATGACGAAGCAGAGAGCTGAAAATTCCGAGAAGATGTTCAATAGTCTGGGCATCAAGAGATTTCTTCATGAACATGCTGAATATCACCTTCAAACCTGCAGCATCAACGAGTTTTTCGCAGGCTTCGGCTCCCGAGGTTCCATTCAGAGCGTGGTCAATGAGTCGAAGGGCTCTGGGTTTGCTCATTTTGCCTTCGCGGATCATAATGAGGCACAGTTCTGTGCCTTCGGCTTCGAGAAATTTGGATTTTCCAGAGGGTTCATCGACGCAACATGTTAAAGCGTCGAATACGTTTTCTACGAATTCTTCCTCTTCGGTTCCTTTTGCTGGATCTCGTTTTCTGTATGCGGCGAGGATTTGAAGGAGGGTGTCGACTCCGTCGAGCTCGCAGAGTTTCGTTCGATTGATTGATGAGGATTGTAGAAGGATGGCGAGAACTTCTGCGGCGTATTGCTTATTTTGGGTGACTGGGCTTTCTTTCTTTTGTATTCTTCCCAGAAGCCATTTTAAAACTGTAGTATCTTGACCAATCTTCTCGGCGAGAGATTGCTGTGATGCGAGATTTTCGAGGACGGAGAGCGCATGGTAAACACCACTTCTATCCGATTCAATACTTTCGTCAAATCTCGAGAAATTTGAAATTATGAGGTCCAGTAAATCAGATTCCACCATGGCATCAGTGATTGCCTTCCATTGCCCCTGCTCTGCCTCCACATCTTCATCCGTAAGTTCACTTATGATTTCCACAGCATCAATGGCAATATCCGTATTCTCGTGCGCCAACAACCCCACCAAACTTCCTACGCATCCCAATTTTGCGAATTCGGCGTATAATTCTGGATGTTCAGATAATATACTCAAGGCTTTGATATCAGCGTCCAAATCCGCTTCACTCCCCATAAACTTCGCCGGCTCATTCTCAAATTTTGCCCTCAATTCCGCATTCTTTGTGATCTTCTTCTCGAAGTTGAGAGCCAGTTTCCGCAGCCATGCCGAGTCAATCTTCTCCGGTGCAATTTCTGCAGACTCTTGTCCATCCATATAATCCAAAACTTCATTCTCTTCTTGTGTTACGCCCCCTCCAAAGAATCGACCTTCGTCGTCGTCGGGAATATCGGGTCCGTAATCTTCGTCATCCGGTGGCATAGAGGGTCCAGCTTCCATATCGTCATCGTCCTCTTCTGCGACTTCTGCGGCCTTTCCATTGCTCTTTGCGAGGCCGTTTGAGCCTACCTTTGCTGCCTTGTAAATTTCATCTGCTAGCTGTTAGCATTGTATGAATTTGGAAATTGAGGGGGATTTGAACTTGGATCTCGAGCTGTTTCTAGCTTTCTCTTGTTGCTGGGAAGTGCGGGCTTCTGCGAGGAATTGTTAGTTTGAATTGAGCAGAATGGAGAGTTATGTACCTTGAATAGATCATCAAGGCTGGACATCGTTTCGTAGCCTTATTGGCTCAATAAAAGCTGAGGTTTTAACCCTCTCTGAAATGAACTAGAGTTGATATTCAGTTCTAATTGTTCAAGTGGATATCGCAAAAGTGAATTCATTCGTTGGTTTGCCGGTGGTGTTGCTATTTACTTTCAGGACCGACTTTTTGCGACGAGCTACGGAGACGCGATAGGTGAGCCCGACCCGGCCTGGGCGATGCGATAAAGATCACGAGATCAGCCCCCAAATCAGCTCTCACCCGCCTTTGACCTCTCATCCTAGAATTATCTCATTCATTCTGAACGACCTTTCGGAAACTGAGTGGAAACATAATACTTCACCAAAATGGAAGACGGTGCTTCGATTCAACCAGGAGGCTTCCTCCATTCCCTCCCCTCCCCTGCTCCAAGCAACATCTCCACCACATCCACTTCATCCCTCCCTCATCCAAGAGCTCGACCATTGAGACCGGGCTCTGAAAAAGAAGACGCCACGCGAAGGTATATCGACAATGTATTAATGAAAATCGCACGACGCTACGCAAAGAAGTTTCTACCACCGGAAGGCGATGAATTGGTCGGATACACAAGTATGAGTGACGTAGCACGAGATCTAAGCTCAGTAGTAGACGTATTATGGATATCAGGAACTCGTATGTATACCCCACTCACTCTTCATAATCTCAAACTGACAAAGAATGAGCGAGTTTACAAATCCCATATCTTCTAAATGTTGCATTAAAAGTCACCGAATATATCACGGCATTCGACCCTGCGCCCCCAGCAACATTCAAACTTCTCAAAAAGCTAGATCACGCCTTTTCTAGTCTCATGAAAGGAGAGGACAGCCTAACAGGCGATCTTTTACCTGGATTTGAGGGAGGTAGAAGCGCGGGTATGACGAAAACAGATATGGTCCGTTGCAAAAGTCTAGTTGAAGCCACTAGAATCCTTATTGTGGAACATATGACCAAACCACCGGAACAGCCAAACCCTGAAAATGATGAAGATGTAGTCATGGAAAGCGAAACCGATGCCGAAGGAAACAAGAGATTTCCTGAGCCAGATGAGCAGTTGGAGATGGATGTTGCAAGGGTTTATGAGATGAGTATTGTTTGTTTGAATGAGAAGCTGGACTCGGGAGGCTTTACTATTGGCGTTGCTACTGGGTCGAGATGACAAGTTCTGGCTCATACAATTTACGAATGCGGAATGCGTTTCATGACAGCGGATTACTACCGTATATGTGTTTGCAATATTAATTTGGCGATCGTATAGAGATCATTGAAAATATATGTCTTTGCTGGGTGGAGTAATGAAGTCCCGACCTGGGGTTGAATCCAATTATAAGGGAAAGCGCACATCCTACGAGACGTCATGCTCCCAAATACCTAATTATCTTCTATTCATATTCCGAGGTGTCAGAATATATTTATTACCAACTTCGCGTGCTTGTTATTTATATGCCAAAGCATTCATCCGAAAACATATCCCATTCAAAGGAGTTTGGTGTCACAAAATCAGGTTTCCCAACACCTTGGATGGACTGTTATCGTGTAATTGTATCAAGCCAGGAAGCCAAGAACAAAAGCTTCAGCATATCGTTACCAAATCATCTTCATTATATATATCAAGCAATTTGCCAAGTCGGCACACGATCAAATCTTTCCGTCACCGGAATCTAGGAATCTGTGCAAGCTTTATCCTAAATCCCACCGATTACGAAATGAATACGCTCGGGACTTCTATTGAATGGCCTCCTTCCAAAACGGGTTAATGGGAATCCAGTAAACGACCCTAGAAAAGGGTGATATTCCGCGAATGGTCTCACTAGATGTGGTTCTTAGTATTTCATATAATGCGGCTAGTGATACGGAGTATACGCCCATTACTCGTATAAGGTCTGAGTAGCTCAGGTCCCCCCGCCCTCTTTGTCATTTTCTGATATACCACCGTCCGTAAACTCACATGAGTAGGACCACTTGGCTCAGAGGGCCATATTGTGGATTTAAACCCTTCCTGTAACAAGTTTTCGTATACAAGGGGTGGAACGCGAGCTGTCCAGAACCTTTATATGTTTCCCCTCAGTTTTTGTCATGAGCATTGTTAATATCCAGGAGGGCTTCAAAGTTGAGAATTGGTTGAAGCTCGTTACACCTATCCATCTATAGCGACCAGGTTAGCAAAAGCACTATGTTCCTATCGCCCTCTAAACAAAAAGTCATTTTCTGGTGGCTCTATAGACAAAAAATAATTTTTTGTTAAGGTGGGGAAGAGTAAGGTTGTTGTAAGGAAGTGCCATCGTCACTTCCCCTTAACTTCTTGTAGTACTATGAGGAAATCAATCTACTCCCAGAAGTCGTAAAAGTTCCCCTCCTAGATATCTCTCACTTGCCTCTCTTTTAGACAAGACAATACAAGACACAGGCAAAAAGAAAAAAAAAGAACAAAAAAAAGTTCATAGTTCACACCTTGGTTAAGGAAATCAGTACCTACATTCGCTTGGTCTTGCTCATGTTAACACAGTGTTCCGGAACACATGGTTCCGACCTTAATTGCACTCTACTCAAACAGACACCACAGCCACCTCATTGTGCCTATAGCTTTTGTAGAGCTGGCCACCCACCAACTAACTCCTCCTTTGTACTGCCACTCTCTAGACTGTCAACTGACAAACAATACACAAACAAACACACAACACACAAACCAATCAGTGGCGCGAAAGAAATGTACAGTAAGTACTCCGTCCCACCACGGAACCTGTTAACCGACGTTAGTCTTCTGCGCTTTTTAAAGGTGAAGGTCGGACAAGGTGTGAACTTTTTGGATTTTTGGTGGGAAAGATGGTTATGGTGGCATTTAGCTCCGTATTGTCAGCTTTTTAGGGGATTTGTGGGGTTTAGAGGAGTGAGGGGGATGGGGATTGGTTGGTAGCCGATATTAGGGTGGGAAGCGAGATTAGATGTCGTGGTGTTGATGAGGGAGGTAGGGAGGTGAATTAGCGAGGGTCTGTTGTTAGATAGACTAGAGCGGAGTACGAAGGTAAGGAAATGCACGAAAGAAATACGAAGATTATTATACAAAGTAGTCAATCAGATACGAGAGAGGAGAGGCTAGACCGCTAAGGAAGAGAACTTTCATATGAGAAGCAATCCAATCAGGCCTATCCAAGACACAAGCATCTGCACGATTGTAGCAACTTCCAGATTTGCAGGTGAGGTAAAATTCAAAGACCTAGTTCCTTGTACTTGTACTTGAGTATACGACTTACTTCAAAGTAAGAGGAAACTCCGAGGACTGTATGACTTTGATGGCCTCCGGTGGATCTGTGCTATGGTAACCCCGGATTTGCCGGTTTGACTAATTAGACTATTGTATTCGCCGTACAATAGATTTGCGGAATACCATTATGGCGGTCACAAATACGATAGTCTATTCTATAATAAGCTTTTGTTATAGCTTGCTACGGTGTAGAACGAGTAGGGTAGCGGGTGTAGAATAAGGAATAGAATGTGGCAGGTAAACACTACAACAACATACAAATCTATATAAGGGTCTGTGTTCCCTGACCCTTATTTCTTCTCTACGCTATACAGAGAAAAGGACGGAAGCGTGGAAGGAGGGCAGGTGATATAGGGGGTAGAGACGAGGGGGGTACGGAGGATGTAGAAGCGGGGGTGGAAGAGCCTTTATTTATGACAGATAATAAGGTGGAAATAGCTAGAGAGACAAGAGTACCACTATAGCAAAAACGACGAAAAACTACTACTAAAAGGCTAGGTAACAACACCAAAAACAAGGGACGAGGAGGAGCGAGAGTTAGTGCTAGGCGTCTACGAAAGGCGAAATAATCACTCGGAATAGCCTTACTTTTTGCTTGTTTGTTATATAGAGTTTGTGCTTTAATTACTTCTTCTTTTAGGTTGCTTTATTTACTTTCTTAGGCGAGGGGTGTACTTTATGTTAGTTTGGCTTCTTAAGCCCGGACACTAAATATAATCTTATATATTCGTATGGGGTTCTAAAAGAGTGTAGTATAGATAGCTAGCTAATATATAGTAGTGTTATAGACTGTCTTAGACAGTACTACGTAATAACCCCTCCTTAGCTAGAACGTATATATCGCGACACTAGTACTACTTAAAAATAATTAAATAAAACAAGTAAAAATATAGAAATAGTTCCTTCCTTATTCCTTAGCTATCTCCTCCTTCTTTACTACCCTTTCTACCTATTCCTTAACGTTATACTAAATATAGTTCGTATTAATTAGGTTCTTAAGTATACTATTATACTTTAATTTAGTTATAGCGTCGGCGATATTTTATAGTCCTAAGGTCTATAAGAAATTGTTAATCTCTTTATATTCGAACCCCTATTATAATCTATTAATATTAATTATAAGTCTCTTTTCTTTAGTTATACTTAATTTAGTAATATAGTTATATAATAACTTCGAATCTATATAAACTTTAAGTAGAATTATAGAATCGAAGATCCTATTAATAGTAGTTTTAATAGAGAAAGTAAGATCGAATCTACTACTAAAAGTATAAAACTCTAAAGTAAGAATACTATAAGTAATACGTTTATACTTTATAGAACTCTAGTAGATTATATTTACCTTTTCTATTCTATTAATAAGTATAAGTATATATTTAATCTAGGAGCTTATATCTTTAAGGTTAGTAAATACGCTATTTATAAATAGGATAAGTTTAAGTGTTTTATTATTAAGTTATATATATTTAAGTCCTTATCTAGTATAATCCTTTATCTACTTTAAACGTTTATTTAATAGGTTAATATTATCTTTTATAGGTTCTTTTATTTAAGTAACGTATAATAGATCGAAGGTAGCCTCTAGTTATAATACTATTATTAAATAGGCGCCTCGAGCCTATTATAATTTATATTACTATTATAGAGTTAGGTTTTCTCTTACCTTTTTATAGGTTCTATAAGAATCGATAGCTTTATTATAGACTTACTCTATTTATTTAGCCTACTTTTTCTATATAAGTATTAGCGAACTATTAGGCTCCTTTAATACTAGGCTACTATTAAACTTAATAGGTTTCTTAGTAGATAATTACTCCCTTAGCTTTACTATTAGCTTAGTCTTATTAAGTTTATCTTATTCTTATTAAGTAAACTCCTTGTTTATAAGAATTAAGGTATTATTAGTTTATAATCTAATAATACCTTAAGCTCTTTCTTTATTAATATATAAGAGATATAAATTATATATTAATATTTAGTATTTAAATTAATTAATATAGAATTATAAGTACGTTTTATACTAGTAGTTTCTAGCTTCTAGTATACTATACTAAGGTTTACGCGTAAGTAATATCTTATCTTACTACTTAGGTTAAGGTAGATTTCTTAGTAGTCTAGTATAAAAACGCTAGTTTAAATTAGTAAGAGACTAGGTATATACCTAGATTATATTATAAAGGTATAAGTTAGACTCTTTAAAGCTATCTAGGGTTATAATTATAAGTATAAGCTATTAACTAACCCTTTATATCGTAGGAGATTCTATAAGTATAAGGGATTTCTCTTAGTTACTCTACGCTTAAATAACTAGTCTTAACTTTATATACTCTTTAGGTATACCTTTATTTTAAACGTCTCGAATAAATTTAGAGTTAAATATATATATACTAAGTAGTACGTTATCCTTATTAATAATATTAATTACTCTTTTTCTAGTAAGTCCTTTAATCTCCTTATTATTAGTAGCTTTTATCTTATTATTAAGTTATTCTAGTTCGAAAGCTAGGTATATATTCTTTTTATCTAGTAAGTTAATTCGAAAGATCTTAGTATATTTACTATTATCCTACTAGTAGTAAACTATATCTATATTAAGTATCTATCCTTTAGAGTTAACTTTTATATAGAATACTAGTATATAGATCCTCTTTTTTAGAGGACGTCTATATCTCTTTAGTAGAGCGTTTAAATTAGGTTCGGGTCTAAATATAGGTCTTTGTCCTTATCTTAGTAGTAGTTAAGGGTCTTATAGTAGAAGTATACTTTATACTAGTATAATAGGTACTCTAGGTACTTCTTAGTATCGAGTTCTAAGAATTCGAGGTTTATAGTAAGGTATTTATAATTAACTTTTATTAATAGGTAGTAGAGCTACTATAGTATCTTAATAATTATTAGCCCTATCTTCTCTATTACTTTCTTTAAGTACTTTAGTATCTTTATTATCTTTATAATAAGGTTATACTAAAGTAGATTAAAATATCTTTTACTCTCTACGTTCTTTAATTATAATATCTTCTTCTTATATTCTTATTAACTTAAATAGTCCTTCTTACTTTCCTTTATAATTTATAACTCTCTATATAATTACTAAATCGCTAGTATTAAGTAATTTTAAGTAGGTAGTTAAAGGTCTATTCCTAGTTCTTAATACGTCTTAAATTTATTTTTTAGACTATAGGTTTTAGAGCTCTTTTATTACTTTAAGTATAGTAGTAGCTTATTAAGAGTATTCTACTATAGAAGGTTCTTCTTTAGTTATTTATAAATAGGCTCTAAATACTAGTAAAGTTAGTATAATATTATCCGGTCCTACTAAGTCGTTTATAGCTTTAACTACTATTTATAATACTTTAGTATCTTTTATTAAAGGAAGCTCTACCTTAATAATATTATACGCCCTTCTTAATAGTTTATAGTAACATTTAACCTTACTAATTAAATAGTAAGCTTTAGTAGGTATAATAATTGTTTTAGTACCTATTATTTTAGCGTATAATCGAAACTCCTTTCTAACGAAGTTAGTTCCTTAATTATAGATTAAAAAGTCTAGTAGACTAAGGTATATATCTACCTATATTTCTTAGAATAACCTCTAAGCTATCTTTACCTTTAAGTTATCTATAAATCTAGTTATTTAAAATCTAGTCGATTCGTCTATATAATATAGAACCTTCTAGTTATTAATCTAATATACGTTAATATAAATATTAAAGTTAAACTTAGAGTTATTATAAATAGTAAACTTAAACCTCCTAGGAGACTTACTATATAACTAATAATAGTAGTAAAACTTCTTTAAGAAGGTTAAGAATTTAAAGTCTACTTTATATTCTACTTATCTAAGTATTTTAGCTAACTATTATATTAATAGATAGCCGAATTAATAGTATAACTAGTAAATATTTACTTCTATTAGTATTCTATCGATTACTATTAATTTATAAAGGTATATAGTTATATCTAGTTATTTATTATAGTTCTAATAGAAGAATAGGTAACCCTAATAACGTATAATAGGTACTTTCTTTTCTAATTTACTAATAAGTATATTTTCTAGATTATTAAATTTAACTTATATCTTATTTATATTTATAAGGTAGTATAAGAACAGGGTGTCTCCTTTAAGTATATAAAATTAGATTATACTAATTAGAGTATTAAGAAAGATTAAACTAATATTATATAATCCTAGTCTATTACTAAACTTAATATTAACTTATTCTTTTATAAATATATCGAGTTAAGTATTATAAAGTTTATTATATACTATATACTATCTAAATCCTATAGTAGATATAGCTAATACACTAGTATTAATAATAATTCTCTAGTAATATACTAGCTTATATCTATTTTAACTTTTAGATAGAGTAAGGAATATATTTAAAGGTTTACTATTATTTAGTTCTATAAGAATAGTATATAAGTATACTCGATTTTCTAAGTTATATATAATACTCCTAGTAGAATCTTTATCTAGTTTATTACTATAAGCTATCTAAGTAGTACTATTTATAAAGATTTCTTTATTATCTTCCTCTTTATTTCTATTAATATAAATCTATCTTATCCCTAGGTCTTTATCCTATTATATATTAGTAGTAGCTTTAACTATAGGTTTAGGATTAGTACCTTTATATTCTATTAGATATTTAGTAAACTTTTATAAAGTCCTATATTTATTTTATTTATTAGGATTAGCTCTTTTCCTATTCTAAAACTCTTTATAAGATTTCTTTTTTTTTTTATATAGGTGTTAATTAAACTAATAATCCTCTTTTCTATATATAAAATATTTCTTTTTATAGTTTAACCGAAAACCGCCTAAACTAGGTAGATAATATCTACCGCCGCTCGTAGGTAGTCTTCTATAGAATCTTTAATCTATAAAATATATATCTATCTCTATTATTAACGCTATATTATATTCGTTATATAGAGAGGTGTTATAGACTATAGAGTATTAAGGTATTATTATTACTTATAGTAGTACCTTAGGCCCTACTTTATTAATACTTTCCTAAACTACTAGAGAGGTTTTTATACTATTAATTAAATCTAGTACTTTATAAGTTAGTAACGTATAGGTATTTAGGTAGGCTAACGTTTTATAGTATACTAGTATTAATTAATTATAGAATATATCGTTGTTTTAAAGACTAGGAGTTAGTCGGTATTAAATCTCCTCTATTTTATTTAATATAATATTAAAATACTAGGAGTATATCTTATTAGGATTTTACTCTTTCGTCTTATTAAGGCTAAGTAAGTTCTATTCTACTAGGGAGTATATTTAATATTAGAAACCTTTGAATTACTATTAGATTATAGTATAAGCCTCTTAGATTAAGGGTTTAACTAGGAGAGTTCGAATATAAGTTTTATAGAAACTAGTAGCTTATCCTTTAAGTATAATTAGTAGGGTAATTAATTATTTATTAATTAGTATTTTATAACTTATAGTATTATCGTTATAGTAACCGAGTAAATATACTCGGTGGCACGGACCACCTGACTAGGCTAGTCCTACCTATACTATTCCGGCACTACTTCTATACCTTCTTCTCGGTGTATATAATATAATAGGATAGTCTAATACTAAGGTTTAGCCTCTCCTATATTGTACCTTATATTTAACGAATAAGTTAAACTAATAAGTATTATTATAAAAGGTATAAAGTTTAATTAAAAAGTTATCTTTAGTACTACTAAACTTATTTATATTATTATAGTAGTACTTCTTTAATATAGTTATTTCTCTCCTAAACTCTAAGGTATAAGTGCTCTAAAATAGCTTATTAATCTCCTTAGGGACTAGTATCGGAGTAATAGTATTAGTAGCTAGTAGTATAAGACGCTAGTATTACTAAAAGATTAGGTTGTTTTACTATAAAGTTAGGTTATTTTATTCGTTTTATCTAGTATACTACCTATTTATATATAATTATTAACTATATTACCTAATTAGGTATAAAGTACGATTACTATATATTTAGTATTAATACTACTGTTTATCTAGTACGAATACTAGGAAACTTAGGGTCCCGATAGATAATAGTATATTCGAAGCCGGTTTTAGTACTATATATAGTATAAAAGGTAGTAGTACCGGGTTTTATACTAGGTATAGTAGTACTAGGTTTAGTAGAGGTAGTAGTTATATAGTTAGTACAACTAGTAGTAGTATAATTAGTAGTATAATTAGTTATACTATTTATACTAGAGTTAGTATTATTAAAGGTAGAAGTAGTACTTTTTTAGATTATTTTAAGTATTTATTCGGTTTTAATAGTACCTATATAATTTTATCTTTAAGGCCTTTAGATATATTATCTCTTATTAAAGAGAATATATCCTTTAAGCTCTTTTAACTCTTTTAACTTATTTATAATCTACTACGCGAACTCCTTCTTAAACTCCTCCTTAAACTCCTTCTTAATAGTAATATTATTATTTTATAATACCCTCGAAATACTTTAGCCCTTACTTTACTATTCTATATCGCTAATAAATCCTTCTTAGCCTATAGTACTATTACGTCCTTCTTTTATAGTTCGAATAATATATAATTTATAGGTTTAAGCTTTCTATTATAGTCTCTTATTTTAATATTTACTCCTTTCTTTCGAAGTATCTCTCTTATATTCTTTACTACTAACGTTTATAATATTAAGATCTACTATAATCTTAACTATCTTTTAAAGTCCGTTTAAAAGATATTAAATAGTATTAAACCTTCTTCTTTTCTATTTATATAATCCTTAATCTTCTTTTTAATAAATACTTTAAGTTTATTAGGAGTAGGAGCCGCTATCCCTTTCCCTTTAATATTAGGATTAGGAGAGTTATTAGCTTTAGTTTTATTATAGGTAGACATTATAGTCCGTTTATTATAGTTATAGAGGTGTCTTAAGTTAGTATAAGAACTAGAGAGAGAAGGTTACTTTAAGGGTTATATAAAGAATTAGATATTAATCTATAATTACTAATTAGTATTAGTTTAGCTTCTTAAGCCCGGACACTAAATATAATCTTATATATTCGTATAGGGTTCTAAAAGAGTGTAGTATAGATGGCTAGCTAATATATAGTAGTGTTATAGACTGTCTTAGACAGTACTACGTAATGACCCCTCCTTAGCCAGAACGCATATATCGCGACACTTTAATTAAAACCTAACTTTATTTATTAATATAAGTGACGAATAATTCGTATCCTAGAAATAATCAATTAATACTGTCTAATCTACTATATGTACTAATTGACGAATCACTCGTAGCGTTAATTAATTCGTCGATTTGAGGGTTATAATAGCACAGATCCCTCCGTGAGTACAGACCTTCGAGTTAGACTTTTCAAGACTCCGCCCACGGCCAGAGACAAAACAAGGTGTGGAAGTACGGAGATGTACAGGGTTATTAGTCAGTGCGGCTTCCTACTGCGCCGTAACTGCCATTAAAATCGCGACGGGATCGACCGGATGCCATTCATAGAAGACTCCTCCTATAATGCTTTACACTTTGGCTATAATGCTTTACAGCTAAACCCGTTTAGGAAGAAGGGGCGTTCCGCGACTCCTAGTGACTCAGCATTTCAACTTTAGCCATGTTTTGGGTGTAATTAGGGAACGCGTGTACATAGGTACAGTACCTCGCGACATTTCAGGGCAACACAAGAAACTATTCACATCTACCCTCACTGTCACACCCTCACTGTCGCACCCTCACTANCTCGCACTCTTTTAATTCGCATTCCGCGGGTTAGAGTTAGGGTTAGGGCTATATGTTAGGGTTAGTGGAATATGAACCTCACTGTCGCAGTGTCGCGTCACGTCTTACCTAAGGTGTGTATTTTGATAAGGCTACGTGGTGTTTTTTTAGCACTTCGTGGCGCGGGTACCCACTTCCCTTATTTGGTTAGCTGTAAAGCATTATAGCCAAAGTGTAAAGCATTATAGGAGGAGTCTCATAGAAGTATATTCAAGTCTGAGTCATTTATTTAATCTCCTTCCATATCTGCCACGATGTACGGAGGAAGACTTTTCCCGCGTAATCGCAGAAGCAGAATCTAGAGGGTTATTGTATTCTATATACCTTTGGACTTTTAGCTTTAAAGTATATGCTTTAAGTCTGAGCAGTTATGCTTACTTCAATGTTACTGTAGTACTACAATACCTCAGTAGTACAGAGCAAGTCAGACCGAGTCGTTGTAGTATGCCTAGGCATTATTCTAGCTAGTCCCACTACTTAGCTCTGGCTAAAGCTTATTTGTTGTTTTGTGTTGATATAAAAAGTAGATAAGCTTTAGAAAAAGGCTTGTTTTCGTGAATTATGGCTCAAAGAGGAAACTGCAAACCGAAAAAGTTCCAGGCGAAATAATTGTGACTCTCCACGGGTGGCTTTAGTGGAGATCATCGTAAAACCTCCGGAAAAAGTTACGATTAATTCGCCTAGGACGAAGCATGGTGTAACCAGAGGATAACGTCCACTTAGGTTGGTTATATTAGAGATGGTTGAATTCCGCTTATCTAGGAGATGTACCCAGTATATCATCATAAAAACACTTCAGTGATAGTACTGTACTTTTTTTTCGCTTCTGTTCATTTGTTACTCAGTCCTTCGTACACACCTTTCAAGGCATAATGTATACCACCAACCCCCATTTCACTATCTTAGCCATCGTCTTCGTGGCAACTCTCACAAACGGGATACCTACAAACACCTACCCATCCCTAAGCGAAATCTCCCAGACACCACAATCAGACTCTCCCTCAGGTACCAATAATAATTCAGGTGTTCTCGCTCTTACAGAAGCCAATTATCCATTCATACCTCCCAAAGCAACAGACCTTCGTTCCCCCTGCCCCGCCCTCAACGTCCTCGCCAATCATGGCGTACTTCCTCGTGATGGCCGCAATATCGACCTCCAGATGTTCAAAGATGCCGCCAATCTCGGATTTGCCATGGTTCCAGCGGCAGTAGAAGTCATAGGCATTCCCTCAATATCAACTTCAACAACAGGAAATGCATCTACAGTCCACCTCTCGGATATGGCAGCACAACATTATCCCCTAATTGTGGACCACGATGCCTCTGCTTCGCGGCAGGATGCGTATTTCGGAGAAGCGAACAATCTTAATTGGGCACAGTGGAACAGAACGTTGAGGAATTGGGGAGATGGAGAGATTATTACCGTAAGTTATCAGTTACTTATTTCTTTCTTGTTTACTATTCTTTCGCTAATCCCCTGTGCCACAGATGAGAATGGCAGCCGAAGATCTCAAGGCCCGCTTCGCTTGGAGCGCAGCGAATAACCCTGAATTTAACGCTACACACGCTAGGATGCCATGTCTCCTCCAATATGGCCTCATGCTTTCTACGTTTGGAAACATCGTAACGGGAGATGGTAACAAGACGATGATTAGGTATTTCGTGGAGGAAGAGAGATTTCCTTTTCACATGGGCTGGACACCTTGTAATAGTGGTGCTTGTGGTCTTCAATTTTCTACCAACTCGCTGCTGGCTGGAAATATCTCTCTTATTTGGGATCGTTTGGGATAAAAGGAGGAGTACTAGGAAGTGAAGAGCAAGGCAGCTAGCTCATATGGGAGTTTGGTTTGCGGGGATTGTAGATGATTTAAATGAATGTTTTTTGTTGATAGGTATATGTGGAATGCCAGAGTGACGGAATAATAACAGTATTGACTAAATTAAGGAGAATTAACTCTAAGGGAGCGAACAAGACTTATATAATAGTACCCCCTTTAAAGGTTGTACAAGACAACTAGACCTGAATGAACCCAGCTCCATCTTGTTGTATATAATGGATATACCTTGTCAGAATACCCGGTAACGTTTCTTTTGTAAGGTTCGGCACTCAGAATACGATTCTACGGATTCTAAGATTCTATTCTAAGGTAGAATATTCTAAAGGCTCTCTAATTTAGAACGGAATATTTTAAAGGATAAGGCCTTGGAATCTAGAATTCTAAAGGATATATATATATTACTTTTAACTAAGAAGAGAGCTCTATTTTTTATAAAGTAAGTAATAAAATTATGATTTTTGCCTACGCCTAATTTACTATCGTTGTCTCCTATATAGGCATAACTAAGGTAAATCCGAGTGGTTTTATATTTATACTACCTATACTATGTTATAGATACGAGTATTTAAGGCTCTTTTAGTAAGATATATAGGGACGATATAGTAAGAAGGCTTCCTATTAGTTGCTTAGAGTAGAACTACTTTTTTATAGGTTCCGTAAGTATTCTAATTAGAATTCTAAATATTCTACCCTTTAGAATAGAATATTCTTATACTTATACTATTTAGAACGGAATATTCTATAAGGGGGTCCTAGAATAGAATGGAATTCCAAATGCCGAACCTTGTTCTTTTATGCTTTCCTTCCTGTTTACTCCAACTAAATACTTGTTGGTTTCGGAGTATATAAGAGTGAAGTGTTTATAATGAGGTGTGATTACTAAGCTTTTAGTCGATCAATCAGAAGATTCAGCATTTTTGGATTAATTAGTTTTTTTCGATTTTTTAACCACCCGCCAGAAGGAGGGTAGAAAATCGAGAGGAAAAGTCACACAAAACTCCTTAATTCTCTGATTGGTCGAAAAGAACTCTTACTAATCATACCTTACTATGAGGACTTATTTATTATATACTCTGAAGCCAACAAGTACCCGATTGTTCATCTGAACTCCGATACTGTATTCAATTACCCCGCCTCAATGATGCCGAGTTGTCACTCCACAGAATGGTCACAATGGTGCCTGGCATCTACGAGCATAATCCCAGACTACTGAGACTAGCAGAGTTAGTCAAGCGGGATGGTCAGATATAGAGTTACAGGCCCTGCCGGTACTCAGTTACTCTCACTACATCCACACTTTCCAACGATCGGCATTCGAAATCCCATTCCATTCTAGATGTTCCTTATGGAACACTGTATTCCATTTATACTTCGAAGTAAGAAGACTCGGAGATATTCTATTCCAACCCCCCTATTCCCTGGAGCCGAGTCACATGACCGGTAAGATTACAATGGTTCTTCTGGCTGGTGAACCAATAGAAGTCTTTAGCTTGTAGCTCCTTCAAAACACCACGAGTACATACTCGTATCACAAGAAAGTGATTAAGGATTTTATATTAGCCCAAGGCTATTGCATAGCGGCGAAAAAAAGCAATTGCTGTAAGTATAGGGTAATCTCTACAATACATAAACAACTGACGTCACTTCCTCATAAATCCTGCTCGCTTATTTGTCGGCATGCTAGTGAGTTATCCTTTGGAATTCGAGGGTATATTCAATGAAATATTCCATTTCGTAATTTCCGTTTAAGAAGGGGTCCGGAACGATTCAAGAAGGAATGGAATTCCTAACTTCCATAGAACCTACAGTCGTCGATGCTCCTTTCCAGTCATCCGCGAACTTGGCATCCCAACAAAACAATGTCCGCAACCAACCACTTTCTCCTTTCAACTATCCTGAGTTGTGAATAATACTCATGTCAAGATCTATTCTCCGAAATTTCTTCCATAATCCATTTAACCATTAAAATCTCGCCCCGTAGCTACAAACTATTTATATCCGCAATACGCAACAAGCGTCGAGGGCTTCGGCATTTGCTGTACTTCTATACACCGGTTCGGCATTAGAGATCTCCTAAAAGTAAAAAGGGTGGATATGGATAGATAAGCTGCTCTATCAAATGCAGATCATATTTGGTCAAGTAATATAGATAGTCTCTGATTCGCCTGATTTGTTGAAAGTTACGCGAAAGCCGTAGTATAGACAGGGTAGTGTCGTATGCCATGGTGTCCAACGTCTTTCTGAGCGATCTTTCCTCCGTTTCATGCACAACAAACGTTATTCAGTGGAGTACTTACCCCGTACACCTTGAAGCCTAACTGTCCCATGCTGCTGACAGATTTCCCGTGGAGGTGGGTCCAAAGTCTTATCTCAAGTCGTGGCCGCTGCAGACTCAGCCTGCAGTGATTAAGCATTTTAGTTTTACGGTGCCATTGTTTTTGGAAAGAAGTTTGCGATCTGCTGGTTGATATGGAGCAGATATTGTATGTTTCATACTCAAGTAATGTATTGGTTTTACCTTGATATGCTTACATTTTGAATATCTTTAATCACAATCTCTTTGGAATGCTGGAATCATTCCAGATTAGCGAAATGTATGATCTTCACAGCTTCTATTGGAGAACATGCGAGGAGTTGAGGTTAGACAAATGAAGTGAGGCCACGAAGTGACAATTCATTATAGGTGGGTACAATTCTTAAACCTAAAGGATCCCTATTCTATAAAGACATTATCCATAATCTCTAAATTCGTTATGAGACAGGCCCCGTAAAAAAACCACAATATAAACATAAACCTTAACAAACTCCATATCCATTGCTTTTTCCAGCCCATTTATAATACCCAATTTCCATCAACATCCGTTGTCAATAGACTGTCAAACAACACAGTATCAGCGTCCATCAAATTCCAATCCTGGCCTGCATATTGAGTTTGTCCTTGTTCTTGCATCACAGTAGGAAAATGGGAACTGGTAAATGATACCATGGGGAAATTCGACCCCGAAGATTGATATATAGGATTCCAGGCATCTGGAGCTGAGTGGCAATTTGATTGGTCGGCGTCGTAATTCATGCCTTGGGATAAAGGGTAAATAGCAGGACTTGTAAGGCTAGGTGGTGTATGTAGCTGTTGTTTTTGTTGCTGAGGAGTGGCTATTGCGGGTTTGGGGCGAATGATGCTGACGGTACCGAAATAAGGAATTGTAAGTCGCAAATTGCTGGTTTCCCGTCCTGCTGGTGTGTCCATTGCCAACAAGGATTTGATAACAGAGACGCTCTGAGTGGCTATGATCTCCTTACCGCCTAGAGAAACCTCTTCTAAGGCTTTGAGGACTGTTTGGACAAGAACTCGGTCGCTCTCCTTTTGCGCACGCAATTCTGGTGTTTCTATCATTTGGGATCCTTGTAAAATCCCCAGAAGAAGTGTAACGGTTGAAGTCAATGCACTGAAGTCCATGATTTTGCAGCAAAAGGAGCGAGCTGAAAGCTCTCGCATCCCCAAGTAGCGATACAGCGTCTCCCTGGAAGATCTCAAACAGCTGAATTTGCTGTACTCATAACGACGTTCTGTACTTGCTCGAAGCCTAGATGAAGTAGAGTCAGTTTTATCTGCGTGACATCCAGCTTGTTCCCGAGAAAATGAGATTGAGTTCATGAAGAAAAATGACGTGATAAGAGTAGTTTGCAGGAATGGGCAGGATGTCGACTGTATACATACATGAATGGCAAATGCAAAAGATTTTCCACCTGGAAGTACCAGATTTGGTTAATCATACGATTGAAATATCTAGCCATTTTCTTTGAGCGTTCGTGCGCTCGGAATTCTGGAACCTCCCACCATGATGCTGGCATCTCCTTAGCCAAAGCATCTAACTTCTCATCGATTTCCTGAGTGATGGCATATGCCTGTGTGTTCTGTGCTTGGTTTCGATCAATGACCTTACCAGCCAGGTTGCATAATCTTCTCATCATCAACTGCTCACTATCGATCGCCGGATTCTCGAAGGTCTCCTCGGGAGTGAAAACATCTTCTGGGGTTGCAGCAGGCAAGCCAAGTAAAAGAGCAAGAAATCTGTCGGATTGAACAATCTGGAACCAAAATTGTCTTCCAGTTGGTATGTCAGTATTGCTTCTGTGGATTCCCATCAATTGAGCAAGACTCAAAGCTCGCCGAAACGCCAGCCAAGAGCGACGAAGGCTTCCCCTATTAGTGTGGAATACGCCCTGAAGAACCAAGCATTCCAGCCCTTCAATGGTGGTAACAAGCTCGTCATCTGAAGTCACAAGGGCTTGAATTGTACTCATCCATCTCTCCATACGGGCCTCTGTGGTTGGGAGAAGACTGAGCCGACTGGTGTCAAATTCTGGATCAAGTTGTTGTACGCAGAGTGTAAGAAACATGAGTGTCCGGGCAATTAATGATGGGCTTCCTTTAGCGACCTCAGCCATATTGAAGGCAGTCGTCATTTGGCTGAAGGTATCATCTGCGGCGAATTTATCAGAAGTATGAGCAGACAACGCGAAAATGACGAGCCAAGAGCTGCTGTTGGCTGAAATTAAGTCTGCATCTTTCTGAGATGGCAATAGGTCGGCTAATGTTTGCCTAATGCGTTCACTTCTTGGAGTATTTTCAAACTTGGATGAGGGCGTCTTAACGACGCTCGATTGAGACTGAGGCGTACTTGCTTGTGACGGCACTGTTTCTCGACGACCGAGCTATTTAGTGTTAACAGGTTGCCTTAGAGGAAATATATCCCAGCAAAGAAGATGTGGTCAGAATCAGGGGACTAACCACTGGGTTATCAAAAAGAGTCATGAGGGGGGTGTTTTGTTGTAGACTCGAAAGGGGATTAGAAGGGGCGAGAATGTCACTCGAAGGCATTGAGTCGGGTGTCAACATCTGCTTCTGAGCCTGTTGATCGTCCTCAAAGGCCGAGATTTTCGCAAGAAGCGATTCCAATAAATGTTCTACCCGACCCAGCCTTTCTCCCACTTGATGATTACTCGACGGCTCCCTCTCCTCCGGATATTCCTGACTCAAGCAGGTTGTCCCTCTGGCGAGACACCCGGCACAGACAGGAACATCTTCCGAACTCAACTCACACCGGATCTTGCGACGTTTGCCTGGTTATTCTCAGAAAAGTACATCAGCATCATCTTGGGGTTGAAATTGCTCACACTCCCAACAACTTCGGGTTCCTTTCCTCACTCGCTTCCTCGGTGGCTCGCCAGAATCTTGACGCTGACCGGCTACGGCTGTTGACATTTCGATATCGGATATGGATGCCGATTTAGACCAGTGTACTATAAAAAAAGGGGGCCCGATCCCGTGGGGTTGATGTGGGGAAAGTAAGGGACGGAACGGCTGATCAGTACTATATATCTCCTCCGCCGCGATGAAAGATTGTTCTTCTGTATGTCTTGTTTTTTCAAAATGAGTTTGGAATTGTCAGAGAGAAAGGTTTTGCAAGAAGATTGAAAAAAATAGGTCCAGAAAAAGATTAACTTTGCGTTGAGACGTCAATGATGGAGGGACGTGCAAGGATAATGCGTGCCAGCTCAAGCCAAGCCTCCCCGAGCTCAAGCCTGAGTATGGAAATCCGATGTCTTGTAACCTGAGGCTGCCAACCCCCTTTGGTCAGCATCTGGCGGCTGGCATTCATTGCTGCCTTCGCTTCTTCCGCCGAACGAGCGGAGAAGCCAGTGCGAAACACCAGCCTTTTCATTGGCTTACACTCGGAACTCCGGCCAAGGACGTGGCGTCTGGCATCACCTGGAATTATGCGGGGTGCGAACTATAAATTTGCCTTTCAACAGTTAAGCATAATTTATGTCTAACGAGAGTGATCCCGGATAAACACGAGAGGACTATGCGAGCAAGATTTATGTATAAAAAGTCGCGCTTGCTCTATCTATTGCATTTTGCTTTTTGGTGAGGTGAAGTAGAAAGACTGCTAAGATAGCCTATGCGGAGGTCATCAAGCGGACAATTACTGATAACTGACAATCTTCGCTTTCTCCTTCTCAAAAACCGCATGTCCATTCTTCTCATGGATCATCCTTGTCTGATCTAACGTCAACCATTTTCTCAAGGTCTTAGCTCAATGCTTCTACTTCGTACGAAGTACGTTCGTAGTAGCACAGCAAATAACTCAAAAACACCGGCCAAGAAACATGAGCAATCCTCACCATAGCCAATGAATCCTCATCATAACCAGCTGGCTGTACTGCCCATATGAACGTTCTCAGACAACACATATCGTTTGGGGGTGTTACAGCCACCTGCATGTCCACGTTGAGAGCAAAATGCAGGAACGTCATGCCCCATCATATATGATAGGGTATTTTTGCATAGTTTCAAAGTAAACTTTTGTAAAAGTGACATCTTGTGGAATTCCCGTGTGACAGCTTGGCAGAATAAGTTTCTGTACCTCCACTATTCATGACGTGATACAGTGCAAGAGTCATTTTGAGCAGACTGTCTTTTAAATATCCCATTTTTGACTCAAAGCTGACTTCGTACTCGAGTACCTGAAGATCTTTGGAACAATTATAAGGCCCGCCCCGAAGGCCCGCCCCGACTGCCAATTTGTGGCAACATCACATGTTGCGAATATCGACTCGCGGACACAAAGAACCAACATGCAACGGAGAAAGTGAGAGGGCCAGCTACCCATCAGATTCATATAAGCCAGAAAGCCAAAAATCCATGGTTCTAGATAATCTGGTTCAACAGAGAGAGACAAAAGGATGAAATGTTGTTAATGCCGTGGAAGTGTTTAGCTTACTTCGCTTAAGCTTAAAAGCTAGAGGGGTGGAGAGAGGCAAGCATGTAAGTGTATCATTTCACTCGCCCGCCTCCGTACCTGTTCATGCAAGTCTTACTTCCCACAAGGTCATCCTAGTCTTTAAAAACGTATCTTAACTTAAAATGGAAGGTACAAGGAATATTAAATCAGTCAAATCCAAAGTATCAAATTTTCATGAAGTAAATTACCCTATCAAAACTCTTTTGAGGCAATTTCACAAACTGACATCTTGGGATCAAAGATGTACGGCAAACGAAAGGTTGTCTCCGCTAAATGCCACACTCAATAAGAGATTGGGTCATTTATCTACACACTCTACAAATTGGTAATTACGCTATAAGTCTAGCTCAAGCAACTCATTTGTCTTAGTACATTCAGATTGATGAAGAGTGAAAGTGTCAATTATGTTAGAGCATTCTTATTGGCGTATTAGTATTGGCTAGTTCAATTGAGTAGTAGCTTCTGCTTTACTGTGCTCAAATAGTGATTGACGCTGCTCTGATCAACTTGCGAAGTACTTGACTGACTCAAGTACCACCAGGCTGAATCGCCTCTTATGAGGGGGTGAGAACTTTTGGGTGGAGTATGGGACATGAATTGGAGACTCCTACTCGCTAGAAGTCCTTCTATATGGAAGATTTCGATAAGCGGTAGCTTCCAATAGTCGAGCTTTTCTACCTAGGCATTTTTACACAGCTAATCTCCAAGTGCTCTCAAAAGGATTTTAAGGTTCTTAGTGCTATCTAATAAGAAAAGCATCTCTTTCTCCTAAGAGACGGCTTCCTACGGTTGTAGATATAGCGGAACAAATCGGTCCGAGTCTCCATAGCGTGCTTAGATAACCCGTTAAGTCGGTCTGACCGCTCAGATTCAGATAACTAACTTCCTCTACAACTCGGATATCCCGCCTTCTTTAGTAGTAAAGCTAGTCTATAATCAAAATTCCATACGTTCAGATAATTTCACATAATATGATAGCTGATGATAAAATCATCCACAGAAGTACTAAATTAAAATAATCCTAGGTAAGACACTATTTATCGTATACTACGCCTTTAGTGTGTGATTTAATTGCTACTCTACTTAATTAATATTTGAATCTAATTTTATAGCCAAGTAGGGTTTTAACGTGCTGATTCTTAGAACCAATCATTTTAAATAACATGCATTGAATTACAATATCTTATCTTGTAGATGTATCTTGGGCAGAATGCACGTCTCTTATATGTTCAATGGTAGAAGCAATAGCAAATACTTGTGAAATTCTTATGTAAGCGCACAGCCGAGTAGCGAAAATCCATGTGGAAAGTAAACTTTATCCTATGCAGCACGAAAATCCTTTTCAGTGGCTCTTCCTAGCCTAATTTGGGGTTAAGCTTCATCTGAGAGTAATTAGACAAGGGAGATGGGAGCATATTTTGTGTAGTAGATTGATTGTATGAGTGCACATTGGCCAATTTCCTCTGGAATTAGGGTTACAGTTTTTATGGTACGGTAAACTCCGGAAAACATTACAAATATCGAGCCCCATTCTTGCTAGAAATGACGCAGCCGTGACTAAGCGTAATCATTATTCTCTCTAGTCCTTTTGGCGATTAGGTATAAGAAGTTAAGAACATAATTCGTCATCGCAGATGATATCGTGCTTACATATTCCTTTTGACTACTTATTCCATGTTTTTCCTTTTGGAAATATAAAGTATATTATACACTTTCCAAAGCTGTGGGACAACCTATGGCTCAGAATCGGTATTTGACTCTACAGTACTGCAAGGCCACACCCTCTGCGAATGGTGTCAGGTAATATCTGCTCCCTGGCGGGACGGCCTAGGGTACAAAACCTTCCTAGGAGCAGGGATTTCCTGCTCCCAATGGTAGGCGCCAAACCTTAAATCCTACCAAAGATGCAGTTCTCTATCTACTTATTTAGTTGTTCATAGGTAGGGAAGGGGAGTGTCGTAAATTCTACACGTTGTTTACTCACGTGACCTGGCACTGCCACATAAGCGTTTGTAGTCTACATAGCTAGCTAGCTACCTTCCTCCTTGTAAGGAGGTCACGATATAAGTGCGTAGTAAATAAGGAGTCACTAAGTAGGATAAAAGTGATGACAATAATAAGTGTCTGCAAATAACAATAATATTCGACTTAAGGAGAGAAGACTAATAAGTATAAAGCACTATATAGCTATATATACTACTAGCGTATAATGCTAGAAGCTTCTATAGCTTCTACATTAGTATTAGTACCGACGAAAGTCAATATAACTAGAACGTACTAGAATAAGTTTATAAATCAAGCTTATAAATCAAATAAGTAAAGTACTAGAATATTCTATATAGGCTAAAGTTTAAATTAAAAGCCTAAATCCTAAAGTGCTTATTAACTAAATCCGATAACTAATTTTAACATTCCTTAAGCGTTTAGACACCACCGAACAGGACCTGATTGCTTTAACCCCTTATGACTACCTACGAGTACTGGGTGAACCGACAGGGAGAGAGAGAGGGGGGGTTAGGGGGGAGAGGGACAGGTAAAAACGACTAAGTACTTGCAGGTGATTTATAGAGGTAAAGGGAGGGGAAAGGCCCTTTAATATAGACAGATAGCTTACGGAAAGCTCGGGTTACGCTTAAACTCTCTTAAAAGCTAATTGTCGGCTGTTATCGGTTCCTAAAAGTATCATATTTTCTAGAGTACCCTCTGTCCCTAGGATCCCACCTTTTTGTACTCAATTTGGTTAGGAGCTAATATTTCTTAACAATTTCCCTACTATTTGATGCTCGATATGGTCGGGAGCAGGTGTTACCTGCTCCCGAGTTCCCAGAGGGACAATATGTTCTCGCTTAGCCCGGAACTCGGTAACAAGCGAGCATTAAACCATCCGATCAACACGGGCTTGTTTAGCCATTGGTTCTCTGACCATTACAGAGCGCGGATCAAGAATTCGATAGAATAGTGACAGTAAGAGGTCGGGTTCACAAGTAAATCGGCACTCCATTCTCTTTGAGGGGGTAACACACTGATTCTTTTCTTGTAATAGTCCTCTCGACACTTCTAAGAACACTAGTGGTCCTTTTAGTAGAAAAGTAGGATGCGATATTTGCCAGCTCTAGTGAGGAAACATCTGAAACGATTGTTAAAGGAAAATAGAGCACTCGTCCAAAAACGCTTCTAATCACCAGATCGAACTCATGGGGCTTCGGCGCTAGATTAATGTACGTATAATAGCATGCCAATTTGCGCAATGTATATCCCTTCCATCCAAACAAGTTCTAACTTGAATCAGACCCAGCGTATGAACAAACTACCCTAACTTTCTAAGTCGCGTGAAATAGGATACTGACCCCATTAGGCAAAAACCTTACAAACATGCAAATACAACTGGTCGATTCTATATATAGAGTTGGCAAATCAATATTTGTCAAACAATAAATGTGACTTCTGACAGTGAATGTTATAGTATCACGTGTGTACAATTACGACATCCTGATTAAACTGAAAAGCCAAAATAAAACAAAATAGCAATTCGAATTTCTTGTACTGGGAAGGGCTTGAGAGCTTGGAAATGGTATTGGTTTGTTTTAACTCAAATCACATTACCTAGTGCCAGTACCCTATCAAGAAGATCATGGATATGCTATATTGCGCCCGCTTTTGGCTTTGCCATTTGATCTCACGCCTGCTCGCTCTCGTGAATTTTGTCGCATCCCTCACACTTCCTGTCAACACCATGACAACAACGCCGCCTCAAATCCAATTGAGCCATGACGACACTGCATTGAAGCCCCCCGAATTAGGCTGCCAGCAAGTCGTGCACACAAATCTTGAAGCTCTCCAACGGTCCAAAGCCGTCCTCCGTCAACTCGCTCTTCGTATCCAACCTCCAGCACCCACGATGGCTTCCCCCACCACAAAAGCGCTATCCACGAATTTCGATGTCCTCAACAATATCCTCATTTACATCTGTCCATACGATCTCTTGATCAACTGTCTCAGAGTGAGCAGGTTCTGGAATTCTACAATCTCAAATTCACCCGTCCTCCAACAAGAACTACATTTTCAAGCAATGCCAGAAGACCGTCAACTATTTCAGAATGGGAGACGGGTGTATTCAATCTGTGGTTTCTTCACCTATTTCTCTTCCAGAAATGAGTCAACAGAACAAGGATTTGACCCAAAATCACGGGCACGTTTCCACCAACCTCTCACCTATGCTGCGTTACGCCAACATGGTGGTTTTCCATACGAGATACAATTTTCGAAGGTGAAATATCTGGAGGCTTTCGCCAGACCAGAGGCTAGCTGGAGAAAGATGCTGTTGGTCCAACCTCCTCTTCCTCTCAAGCATCATTTCTGGCATTACAAAGGTGACTACATGCAATCCGAAAACCGCATAGTACCGAACGGCGGCCCTGCGGAGATAGTCAGATACAACGGACATGAGAGACTGGGAGAGATTTATGAGTACTGGAAGAACAAAGATTGGACATGGGGAATTGTTAAGGATCCGGAATGGTGGACACCTGAGAAGGATTTGTACATGTTCGATTCGGTTTTGTATTTTACATATGATTTGTCTTCGTTGAAGCACCCGCAAATCAGAAACTGGGAATATAAGGATGAACTCTGCCTTACTTCTTGGATGCATAGAGCATGGGGGCAAGAGTCTGGGTGATTGAGAAGTAGTATGTGCGCTTAAGGAAACAATACCATCGAGATACTAGCGAGGGGAAATCGGGCAATGCAAATCAACATGCAGCAAAGCTTGTAACTAATATTTCCGCTTTGAACGAATAATAATAAAGCCCTGTTACTTGCGCTTTTCTACCACTTCTTCTGATTCTCTGTTGATATTTACCCCATAAGGCTCTTTAACATCTTTTAGAAGTGAGCTGGATGTTGAAATTTCTTTCTAGGGATTGAGAAAAGAATAAAACGCTCACTCCTTTCATCTTGCTCATAAAGTATCGAATGCGTCATTTAAGAAAGAAAAAGATTGCCCTTGAAGAGTTCTATTTTATGTGATACTTTTACTAATAACAACCCTACAAGAATTGCCTATCATAGAAGAGTAGTTCTAGTGCGGTTACTTAGACTCGCTTACTAGAACAGGGCTGGTTTGGATGATTTCATCCCTTTATCTGTGACGCCCCAGGACGCCCTAAGAACGGTGTTTCCATAGAGCTATCCCTGTAAGATTCTGGCCAATATAAATTGCTTCTTTTGTCGCTTTTTCCGAGTAGTTCCTCATACAATCCTTGTGCTACTAACTTACAAAGATATCCAACCTTGAATCACACCCAAAGAAGAGTTGCTTTCACCATAGCTTGATGAAATCAGAACGAAGTCGAACTGTGCCAGATCAATTATCAAATATTTTATCCAGAGATAAAAATATCTCTGGTAACAAAAGTAGGTCAGCCAATCCAAATCTTGAGTGGCTCTCTAAAGCTACGGAGGTATATCCGCTATTCTACCGAGGCGACCAATCAAACAAGAGACACTCGCGAACCTCAAGAACCGCATCATAGGTCAAGCTCCATTCCCAAACCAAACACAACACCAATGCTCCCCCGATAGCTCCTCGAAAGGAGAGCCAAAAGCACCCAAGATGAGGAATATCGAAAAGCTTAGCAAGCTCTCCCCGCGCGCCTTCGAACTTGCACAACGAACCGTTCACATAAAAATGTTTCCCACAGCCAGCAGCTTCGCCGAACGACGAGAAGTCCTCCGCGTAATGGAACAATTCGGAGAGGTTGTCATGTTCCGCTCTCACAAAGTACTCTATCCCATCCCCATTCTTCAAAATAGTCTCTAACCAACTTCAACAGTATTCCCCACGACTCCCAGTCCACAACTCCTTCCTCCTAACCTACGCCAACCCCGCCTCTTCCAACAACGCCCTCAATAACTCCCCAATCCACTACCGTCTCCTCACCTACCCACCACCGCCCCCCCTCAGCGCAGGCCAACAAATAGAAGCCACTCTGGCACCACTCGACCCCGACACTCTCCCTCCCCCTCCACCCCCCGTAGAAAAAACCTTCGAGCTCCACATCAACAACACCTCATTTGACCACATAAAGCACATACAAAGCCCCAGAACCAACCCACTCTACGGGTCTTTCACTCCCGTCAAGCCATCGATTTCCTACATCGCCTCCTCCCTCGAGGCCGTGATCCCCCCCTCAATCTTCGCGCCCGGCCTGCGGGACTGGGAGACCGAGACGGAGAGCATAAAGAATGCAGGAACTGACGGTCAGAATATCGCGGCGATCTTTGCACGACGGGAGAGGAGGAGACAGGCTAGGATGCAGCCCAGAGTTTTGCAAGGATTGATGAATTTACGGAGGGAGTGGGAGGAGAAGCAGATTGCCTCCGCAACGAAAACTAAGGCTCCTTGAGGAATTCCACTGAAAGCGAAATAAGAACGACGCTTTTCCGACGCCTGAAATGGTAGTGTCGGATCGAATTCTCCAAGGATTTAGCCCCGTAATCTGATTGTATAAGCGCAGAGACCTGTCTGGGACAATTCCAAACCTTCAGAGAGCTGGTTTTGGATTTGGCAAATATCTACTTTTGCCAACTCAGCCAGCTAAAGCATGGACGAAATGAGAATTGTATCGGAATCTGTTTATCAATAGAATCTGGGCGTCGAGAAGCCCATGAAATGAGAGGATGCGAGGATTCAGAGATTTTCTACCGAACATCATAGGACTTTAAAGTTCTCGGATCAGGTGTATGTCGTTGCCAAAAAGTGGACTTCACATGTATCACGACATTGTAACACTTTCGTACAGCAACTATTTTGTATCAATAGTATAGTGAGATCTATACCATAAGAAATAAAGGTGGAACCGTCTCAAATCAGGCCTTAATTCAACAAACCTCGAATCCATACCAAGTAAGACGTAAAATCCTTACAAAACGACACCTCCGAAGCCTACTTCAATCACATAACGAGGGACAATTGTGAATTTTGATAACAATAGTCAATTTCTAGGATTCATTCAAAGTCCTACCTCCACACTCTCATCAGCATCAAAAACCATCAGACAGTCCTAAAAGTGCTCGTCCAGTACCAATTTCCCCACCCACCACCAACTTCTACCGTTTCTTGCAACCCCCTCCTCGCACCCATCGCCTTCCAAATTCCATCCAAACAGTACACCGATTTGCCAATGACAACGAGGACCAAGTCCTCTAATGATTCTTTCAAGCCTCTCTCCCGAGTCTGGGGTTCAACGTTGTCCGTCAAGGAGGTCACCCTCTTTCTTGGTCCCTCTCACTTGCTCTTGCCCCTGTTCTCCTCCTCGGACCCTCGTTTCCCGCCAGACTAGACAGTTCTCTCCTCGAATCCCGCCTATTGCCCAGATCCTCGCCTGTAAACCTCAATCTATCTTCGTCGTTGGCATTTCCTTGAGGACGGTAATTTTGAACACGGCCATCTTGTCCATTTCCTTGATCTTGGTATAGCAAAGCTGGATCCATTTTCTTCTTTCCAAAGAACTCCTCTACCTCCTCAACCATGACCATATTCGGATGCTTAGCCTCCATACTATTAGCGTCCACCAGCCGATTCTTCATCCGAATCTCACTCCACCTTGTCAAGCTACCCATCTCAAGTATACACATTCGTCTCGTATGATGCGTCGGATTTCCAATGATAATCGGTCGCCATGGTTCCTCGGCTTCCACTCCCTGAGCACGCATAAACGCCGATGTGCGGCGGGCATTCTTCCATTGTGAAAGCTCGCCCTTTTTAGAATCTGGAATGATTTGTACATCCTTGAAGCGAACGAGAACTCCGAGGAGAAGGATGGAAAGAATGAGGAGGATACCAGCCATAACTCCTGTGGCGGATTGTTGTCCTAGGTGTCGTTCGGCAGAGCCGCCTACACCCACTGCAATAGCAGCAAGACAGTATCCGAGCGCTTGGGTGATGGCGAATGCAGATTGCACCCGTGGGAAGGAAGAGTAATTGGTTCTTTTACCTTTTACTTTGTCACCAGCAGAACCACGAGCTCGGCCAGCCATGCCAGGTTGAAGATCCGAGGTGTCGAAGGTTTCCATCAAAATGCCATGACATTCTGCTAATGCAAGGTTTGAGAGAAAACCTATGAGGGCCGCGAACAGAATAGGTACTAGAAAATGGACTGGCGGTCCGGTAGAGGACAGAGTGTATCCTAGGCCAGCAAATGGAAGCACCAAAACGAAAATTGCACGTCGAAGCATATGAGAAGACCAGCTCATCTTCTTTTTTCTTGTGTCATCATCATCATCTGGTCCTTTGCTATGAGAGCGACTGAAAAGTGATGCGTGCTGAAATGGGATGGCTACCATAGCACCCAGTGGTACAGACATGACGCTTAATCCAACAAAAGGTGAAGTGAATTTGTAGTACTTGGATGTTAGTGAACCAAGAAGCTGCAAACAATTAGTTTTCCGCAATTTCTCCAAAAGCAGAATACATACCACAATAATCAACACAATCTGAGCATACATCCAGGCGACATATACTGCCATCACCATGAAGCCAGGCTGTGTGAGCATGCGAATCGACAGCATGTAGCCGTAGTGCATTTCTTCGCCCCACCATTTAGGACCAGTCTTTACCATATGCATCTTGACTTCCCCACGAGCAAGTCGACGAGAAACTGTTTCGCCATTCTTGACCTCGGCGACGGATCTTCTGAATGCCGAACGTCTGACTTCGGGTGTGATGATGTTCAGAAACAAGACTCCAGCAATGATGAAAATGCTGGTGTAAAATCCCCACGCGGGAGGGAGGTGGTTGATTATCATTGCTCCAATCATGAATCCAACTCCAATGGATCCCATAGCGCTCCATGTCCATAAGCCCAACCAAATACCCATACCTCCACCGTGGCGTCGGACATCATTCTCGTCAACGACTTCTTGATGTGGATTTTCGCACTGCAAGGAGGCACCAAAGAGATCGGTAAGAGTTGCTTTAAAGTTCATGTTTGCAAATCCGAGGCAGAAACCCATCAAAGCTCGGGGTAGAATGAGACCAATTCTCCAGTATCTGACGTATGGAGATCTGATGGACCCAACTGCAACAGCTTGCGGGAAGAGCAGCGGCATAGCAAGAGCCATGGAGCCAAGTATGTATGGTTTCCGTCCATGAAGAAGAGGCAATGGCCAGAAGAAGAAAGTTGGAATAGACAATCCGAGGTAGAAGAAGACGTTCCCAAGCAGACTGTAATGGTGGAAGTCAACAATGTAGTACTGAATCGCAGGTACTTCTCCAGCGTAAATACCCACCAAGATACCCACAAGAGCTGTGCTGATACATGCAACAGTTGCAACAAATCTCTTTCGTGCTGGCTTCCAATCTCTAGCAATGGCAGGTTTCTTGTGCGAGCGAGCGAAGCTAAAACCTTTATGTTGATCCTCTCTCAGGCTGAGATGGTTCTTTCTTGAGAGGTCATATTCTTCGTTGTTGTTGTGTTTGCGGCGTCTTGGCTTTTGTGTTTGTGGTAAATCCTGGGGTGGGTCGTCTCTGAGTTCATACCCTCCGCCGTTTGGATCTTTTGAAGGATCGTCTCCACCCCCATAGCTTTTTCCGTTATAGCCTCCATTGCCTCCTCCGCCACGGTCATTTCCACCTCCATTTCCATTCGGATTTCTAGAGTCGTAGCCTCGATTTTCTTTGGAACCTTTATCAGGGTAATCTTCATTGTCGTTTGCAGTTCTGGGATCATATCTTCGATTGTTATCCTGCTCTTGCGAACGGTCTCCCCGAGTGTCTGTATAGCGTGGATTCCTGCGCGGTTGGTTTCCAGGTTGACCTGCGTGAACAAATCCAATACCAAAATCCAGTGCCCCACTAGAATCGGAAGCACCACCAGTGCTGGAACTGCATGGTATAGATGGACCATTAGTGGACAAAGGTTTTGCGGTGGCTTTCGTTTTCTCAATTGTGCATTTCTCATTATAATCATCATCGATGTCTTGCCAGGCATAGGTATTACCTCGATTCAATTTGAAGTTCTCCTCAGCACCCTGTGAAGCCTCTTCAGCTTGTTTTCTCAACGCCTTGGAGCTCTCTCGATTATGGATCGGTGGATGCTGGTAACTTTCGATGTATTCACGCACCTCTCGCTTTCCTGGTACACCTTTGGCTAAAAGCTTTGTCTTGACCGCATCATGTTCCTCTTCTGAATGTCCTCCGCTGGCACATCTTTGGGTAACACTATCCCCACGAGGAACAGGTATTTTACCACGGTCATCGGTGATTATAATTGGCACAGGTTGCTGCATTTTTTGCTTCGCGGGACTAAGGCGTCGAGGAGATTTCTCAGAAACTCGGCGTCCAGTACCAGAACTCGTTGGGGCTTTGAAAGGATCGGGATTATAAAACTTCGGAGGGGACCCATCTCTAATAAGTTCTCCGAGGGCTTCTGGGGGACTTGAGTCATCAGGAGGTTCTGTGTACTTTCTCGGAGGCTTAGCAAAGTCAACTTCTGCTGGAAGCGATCGTGGATCGGCGGCCTTGATATAGTCCAAGTCCCTATCAGCACTCTGAATAAGAGGAGCTTCTGCCATGTCCGAGCCTCCAGATAAAGCTCGAGATCTGCCGCGATATGGAGTAGAAATGCGATCCTTTACTCGCTTGCGTTGAGGGTTCTTGGGAGGTGCTGCAATATTTCCATTGTTGGCGTTGCGGTACGCGTAAGGGTCATTCTGTAGTTTGTCATCGTCACTGAACTCAGTTGAGTCTCCGTAACTTCTCAAGCTCTCGTGGATACTGGCAATGCTAGAAAGTTCATCAGAATATGTACCAGTACGCCTGGATCTCATATTCTGTCTTCGTTGGTAATATGCAGCACTCTCCGATAACCTGTTTCGGCTGTCTTTCAGGATTCGATTTGCATCTCCCAAGATAGCTGGCATGTAAGTGGGATCGTTATTATCTGCTGCCTGCTGAGCAACCAACAATGCCCTCTCGAGAAGTAGCTCAAGGTCATCTATCGTTCTAGCGAATTGATCGTGCACAAGAGTCCTGCCTACAGGCACCTTCATTTCGGATACTTGATCAGCTGAGTATTCTTCTGTTCTTCTGGCCCCCATGTCTGCGCCTACATATAATTCCGTGCCTTGCTGTGAAGGCGCTGTTTGAGATCTGGGCCGTGTTCCTGAGTTGTCATTGCCTCTTTTCACTCGAGGTGGAAGCGCAGTCAATTGAGGCTCATAAGGGCCTGGCCCGTTACTAGTAATCAGGTCCCGCAGCCAATAAATCGTGTTTCTCCGAGCAAGTTTTCTTTCAGGTGAGATATTCGTCACAGAACTTCTGTCGTCAAAAACAAACTTTGAAGGTGCATTAGGTCTCAGAGAATCAGCTGAAGATGTTGCTCGGAGACTCTTTAGATTCTTTTTTGGAATCAGCTGTTCGTTAGGCGGTTTCTGAAGGTCCAGTCCTTTTTCTTTTGTGGGTGAATTTTGAGACGAATTCAGTGCACCCTCCTTCGAAGCAAGGACTTTGTTCTTGGACGAAAACCTTTCTGGGATTGAATTGTTCACGGCCGCTTGTCCTTTTTCCTGGGGGTTTTTGACCGATCCCTGCTTGTGGTTCTCGGGCGATACGATCTGGTCAAGATTCAAAGGTATAGTTTCCATCCCAATGTCTGGCTGGAAAGTCTTTTCAGGCTTCTGTGGAGAGTCGATATCGTTCCACAATGACGGTCGTTTCAAAAATTCATCGGCATTCCTCGCAGCGTTGCCCAGGGAGTCTGCCATCAAAAGCCGATATACTTCGGACGCCTCCTTCTTGCGAGCGCCTTTTGGTACCACAACCTCCTGAACCGCATTGCGTACTGCACTTTGGACAGCATTCTCAACTTTATCCTTCACAGTAGGAACAAATCCCCAATATGCAGCATCTACTGGATTGATTTTAGGTGATTTTACTGGGCAATCTATGGCTTGGTCGATCTTCTTGTTGACATCGTCGTCTGGGATATATTGCTGGACATCTTGAACTCGTTCCCGAACATTATCGACCAAATCGATGGTTTTTTGTAAGTTTGCCAAATGACCTGCGACTGGGCTACTCTGGGTATCTCGAATGGTGTCATTGATCTCAGGACCTAAGTCTCGATAAGGAGAAGGTCCTTTCTGGGCTGGGCTTACTATGTCTTCGGAAACCTCGACGTTTTGTTCTGCAGGAACAACTTCTATTTCTATTCCGAAACTCTTGATGGTTGATAAAACCGCCGGTGCTGGCAAGCCGGTCTCGGGCGGGTCTCCATCCGAACCTGATGATCGTAGCAAGGCATGTCTCTTTCCCGATTTTCCAGAGCGCATAGAACCGTCAGATTGTTTCGTGCGTACCACAGGCGGTGGAGATCGAAACTCCGACTTGGGTTCTCTTCGTTGTAATTCTGTAAGAGCCAGTGGCTTCAACTCCACTGGTTTTATGAGCGGTACTGTCTCGTCTGGGCCAATTTGCGTTTCTATGCGAGCCAAACCGGGAGTTGGAGAAGACCATTTGGTTCTGGGACCAGGAAGACTGAAGTTTGTAAAAATAGCTGACGAAAAAGGCATGGTTATGCTTTTCCTCGAGGCCATCCTTTGCGACTGTATAACATGTGGATACGCATCCTTAGATGTAACGCTAGCGGCCGTATCGCTCTTCACAGACGACTGGTTACCATCTGTAGTTGTCGTCTTGTTGATTCTGTCCCTCTTTGCATCAATCAATAACCTGTCAAAATCAGATTGAGGCTTCTGTCCAATTGCTTCCATATCTTGTGGCCTAGTTCTGGCGTCTAAGAGAGACGTGGATTGTGCACGTCGACTGGGATGTTTGCTGCATTGAAGCTGTCCGGGGGAGCATCCAGCCAGAAAGCATGCGAGGTCAGAAGGCTCTGCCTCAATTGTCTTTGGCCATTTTGTATCACGTATGATGTATTTAGAGGGCTGCTCCTCGGGGTTTTCACATGGAGCACAACAACTCAGCTCATCTTCGTGAAGAGCAGTATCGTTCTTGGGGATCTTTCCACGTCCAATCTCAACACATGATGCAGGTTGCGTGTCTTTACTTTTCGGTATATCCTGAAGAACCAACTTTAGTCGAGCTTTCTTTTTGCCTGGTGTTGAAGAGGGCCCATCGGTGAGGTTTGATACGTCTGGAGTATCGGGAGACGTTCTCAGATCATGTGCGGAGCTTGATGAGCGAAGATTGTGAGGTGGAAACATGAAAAGTTCAGGAGGTGGGGATGATGTCTTTTGTGCGTTGTCAATGACCATACTTGGGCTTCGACTGAGCCCTGAAGCCGATTCTGGAAGACTCAATCTTTTTTCTCGTCGAGTTGATTGTTTCATTGTAGTGTTGAAGTTTCTCTTTGGTGATGAAGTACCGTCCTCAGAGAAATTGGCAATAGGCTTTTCGTCAGATGGATATGGAGTTCGTGGTGGGTTATTGACGTTGCGTGCGAGTAAAAGAGAACGGATGCGTTTAAGAATATCCTCATCGACACGGCGGTGGCTCGGAGCGCTCATGCTGGAATTATTGACTGCTGAACCGGGTCGACGAGAATGAGGGGGGTCGATTGTCCCCTCCAATGGTTCGATCATCAAACATAAAGCTTGGTGCAGTTAATAAGGAGTGATATTGATACTGCGGACGATTTCTGTCGGGCGCAGAACTAAAGGATAAAACCTGAGGTGTGATGAATGCGAGAAACGAGTGTGGTTATGGAGTTGAAGGATGTTGATTATTTGCAATACTCGAAATCCAACAAGTGAAGAATAACGATACTGCAAGACTATCAAAAGGCAGGAGCTTTCTGGCAAGGGCCATTACCGCCTACACTCACGCCAGCGTGAAGAGGAAGGGGCGAGTTGAACAGACCACATCCACCCCGTCGGGCTGTCTCGAAGATATGGAACTCAGAGGCCCTTCCCTCTCTCAATTCTACTCGGGTTTCCGAAGCGCAAATACTGGATTGATCTTACCCGGCAGCTAGGGAAGCAATTCTGCGTACACTTTGAGCATAACCCATTGCCCACGAAATATTCTAATACTTCCAGTTGACGGCAAGAAGTCGTTGTGCCTCGATATTTGATTATGTTCATTCAATCGATTCATGGATTGCATTGATTCCATTCTATCACACAGAAGAACGAAAAGAATGGTTAACTTTATGTTTATATGGCAAAGTTCATATAAGAGAGATGGTCCTACTTCGTGATGCAGGTACACTCGGCAATCTCACATCTTTGACAATCACTTTTAATCGCTCAGATACACTCGCAAAACTAGAAATCTAATATATTTTTAAACGTCTATTACCCATATTCCTCGTTTACACTGGCACAACAAACCACCTGAAGGCAGCCTAGACTGATAAGATATCATCTCAGTTACCAATGACAGGGCTTGAAGAATTGTAGACGTAGAACTGAAATATACATACAATAATGAGTCTCAAATCCTTAGGCAACATCAGGAAATAGATAAATCTCATACTAGGTCCTCAGGATGGCGGTAGTTTTCTTTCGCCCATTTTGAAACACTAAAGGAGTTTGAATCGAAGGAAATGATTGCAAAAAGCGAAAAGGTCTACTGCAAAATTCCTTATTCCGCGCTCTTCTATTGCGCATCATACGTCTCGTTCTCAGAAATGGACAATACCGTCAGACGACTTTGTATTGAGACCGATGGTTGATCACTTGCGGTGCAGCGTAGTCTTAAGGCCATACAATCTAGTTTTCTTGCACTTCAAGGTTGGAAGTGAAGGATTAAGCATATCACTAGATATAGCTCATGGATTAAATGCCACTATTTTACGATCTTGCAGGAGCACCCAGGCATTGTCCAATCCTCAAGGACAACTAGCTTGATTATCCTAGAATCCTTTGTTACAAACTCAACCTTTAAAAGACTCCATACTCTCTACGAAACGGAAGTAATTTACTACCAATCCTTCTTCCCACGATAGAATTGCTAGCGTCTACACTATGTACTACGAGTCTTATAACAATCTATTGTTTCCATGATCTGAAACACAGCATTTTCACAATCTGGAACTCATCCCCCTCACCTGTGGTTCTCACCTCTTGCCTCTTTTCCCTGTCTTTCTCTCTCCTTTCCTTTTTCTGTTGGAAATATACAAAATATCTTACAGAGTATACCAATTCGACCTCAACTCTGCAGACAATGCTATTGTGGTGCCTAATTTTCAAAGTGTGAAGAATTCAAATTCGCCGTTTGTGAAATAGTCATGGCTCCTATACTAGTTAGCCTTAGAGTATATATAAATTAAATCTTTTATAAGTAAAACATATAAATCACTTATAGTAAAAGTTATAATTAACTAATTAGATAATTAATTTTTTTCGAATTAATCTTTTACTTTTTAAATTCTCGAGCTAACTACTAAAGTAGTTAGTCGCACCGACCCAGATACCCAGCAACCCGGATAATTTTACTTAAATAATTAATTCTATAACAACTACCGGTCGAAAACACCTAATTCCTTAACAGAATTAATCGATTAATTACAAATAACCAGAATTATAATAGAATATTAAATTTAACCGTTAATTATTATAATACAGCTCCTTAGGTAAATATATAAGCTAAATCAGTAGTATTCGTTAGTACAGCGACCCTCTTACACCCTATTAAACTTCTACTTTATTATACAGATTATAATCTTTTAATATAATAACTACTTCTTACTATTTATATAGTATTAGAGACTTATTAATTGACTTATTACAATTATTCTTATGTAAAAATTATCCTAAAAGAGTAGGTAGTTAAATTATAGTAGCTTTTAGAATATAAACTAAAATATCCGGGGTGGTAGGTATCCGGGTCGCTACGACTAACTACTTTAGTAGTTAGCCCTTCTTTTTAAAAAAAATAATTTTAATTCGAAAATTATTAATTTTCTAATTAGTTGATTGTAAATCTTACTATAAATAAAAATATATTTTACTATAAAGATTTAATTTATATATATACTCTAGGGCCAACTAGTACCACAGATATACAATAATGAGCACTTCAAACTACTAGACAGAGTAAAGAGACATTAAGTCACGCTTTAGTCAAACCCGCTCCCGACATCTAAGATGTATGTATCCTCCACAATACAATCAGTTAATCTGATTGTTATTCCCATCTCTTCATATGAGTATGATGTAAGTCGTCGGGTCAAGTCCTGATTTACAATCGTGTTTTGTAGAGTCCTGCTAGCCTATATTCTCATGGTGCGCTTGGTATGAGCAAACGAGACGGAATAGTAGCCCTGATTCATTATTCCTAGTCGTATACGTACAGAAGAGATTTCGCAGCAAGCTACAGTACCAGAGTACCAAATACTACGTAATCTATACTGAGCCACTAGTCTTAATCCCATTCCCTACTTTGTAAAAGCGAGTATGCAGTAGAAACCTCGTATACAAACCAAGCACCTGCAGGATCATGTATTCTATGCAGTAAATATCTGTTTCAGGATAATTTGACAAGGTAAACATAATAGAAATGAGCCTCCTTCCTATTCTCCCTTAGTCTTTTGGAACATAACCAATCGCGTTCTTGTCTATCTTCTTTACCCCTCGTCGACAAGGATGATTCCACGTCACTTGTTTGAATGATATCAAACGTTGTAATTACCGTTCCCACGGAATATCTTGCATCCCTTTTCCAAAGGCGAGGTAATAGGAGAACATATCTAGATAGCTGGTAAGGATCAGAACTCTGCCGACCACTTCACTCGCACGGAAAATAACAGACAAAGAGCCTTTATTGAAATCATAATAACACAAGCCCGAGACTCAAGAGCCATCCATCAAACCCCGTACTGTCATATTATGCCGGTACTTCAACGGCCTCATTATCAACATCAGTAACACAAGACAAGCCCCTAGTTCACCTTCTTAAATCAGGGAAAAAAGCAACCAACATCCGTCCAACAAACATCCAACCATTAGTCACAAATCGTATACACATCCAATACTCCCCCTTGCCTACCCATCCCCTGTCCTCGCTTACCCAATGTCTGATAACCTTGAAGTTGATATGCGCATAAACGGCGTAGCCTGCAGGAGCGATAGTAATGTTATGTACATACCTTGTCACATCGCACATCAATGTCATCCAAATGAAGTGAAGGTACAGTCCAACCCCCCAGCTCTCGCTGTTTGTTCGGCTTTCGGTGAAGAACTAAACAATATGTAATGTAACCTCAACCTCCAAATATCATGAAAAATCGGAACATGGAGCACCTACCCAAACAGAAGTAGAAACAGGACAGGATTCATGGATTCTGCCCCTCTTTTCACTTCTCATCACCAATGAACATAAACACAGCTAGAGGCTCAAAAAACGACGATCTTCTTTGCCACTGAGCCACTGAACGAATGGAGAATACGAGGAACCAGTACCGTAAGCGCCTCGAAAGTGGGCAGGACAACCATTAGAAAAAGATCCCTGGTACTACTATAATAGTGATACCGTAGTACTCGTACAGTACATGTATAACATAGCACTCGCCCTTCCCCCATCCTCCGCCCCAAGAAGAACAAAAATAGTGATCATCAACTCCTTTCTCCCACGTGGCGAAAACATGTTTTCTTCATTTCGGCGAAGGAATGGAAATGGAAGATGCCAGATGCAAACCGGGCACGACATGACAGGATTCAGGTTTGGGCGAGAGTTGTACAGAAAGGATAATTAATGAAGACACACTCGTCTTTCCACATGGAGAATGTAACACAAGGATCGTATACATATGCAAGTAATTGGATGGTAGGAGGGATCGATTCCAACCCAGATCCGGGCTCCGTAGGCCGTGTCGTACAGTACATCTTGCTGTAGCGACCTTGTATAGATTAGCCTGAACTATGCGTGCTTTAGAACTCTACAAAATACGATCGCACATTTCCAGTCGCGGCAGGTGGTATATGCAGCTTATTACAGGACGGGTATATCGCAATATACTCCTTCGAGAATTGGTATGACGGCTACAGTACGCTCAATCTACAAACCAACAAATTGATAATCAAAAAACATTCTAAATCCACTGTGTCCACAAATCCAAACCGAAACCCCATCCTCGTCCCCAAAAGTCAACCGTCCTCAAGTAAAACCCACTCCAAAAATCCATCTCAAAAAGGTATACAGTAGCCAAGAAACCCCCCAATAATGCCCCTCAATCCCCAAATAAACAACCCCACCAAAGACCCCAAGGACTCACTTCATGACATCAACAATAAACTTCCGCATGCACGTTTTCCCCACACCCTACTATTCACTTTCTCTCTTCCCCTCATAGCTTACCACTATAAGATCCTACTAACAAGGAGACTCAACACCGAGAGCAACCATAAAAACAAACGAGTCATTTGCCCAGCACGATACTTTATATCCCTTGATTCCATCGATGTTTTCATCCTTGGACCTGATTCTTGTTTCTTGTTCCCGTGGTGGTGGTAGATTATATAGACTTTGATGTTAGTCGAGAGGGAAGGATTACAAGGAAGGATTTGGTAAATCTTCCAGTGGTGAGGGCGAGAATGGGGAGGTGAGGAAAAGGTATTAATTATCATTCATTCATTACAAAGCCGTATGCATGAAAGAAACTACTGTATATCAAAAACCTTCCTCCCAAACTAGATCCTCGAGTACCTACCTAGTTCCCCATCAATGCTCTATCCCATCAACTCTCCTCTCCCTCCCACTCTGGAACTACCCGTCTGTCTAATCCCCTAACCCAGAAATGCAATGCAACCAGCAATCCGCAAACTATAAAAGACACACTCTACAAAATCCCAGCAACCTAAAAACAAAAAAGAAGGGAAAAAAAACCCCAAATCTCGATTAATAAACCTTCACGCTATCGTTAGTACACCACCACTACAACGCCATCTATGTACGCTACCAAGCCAAATCAGAAGAGGATTACCAGACCAGACAACAACCCATCACTTCATATACCCCCCCTCCCCTAAAACCAAACCAAACCAAACCAAACCAAACACACCCTCATCCACCCTAAACAAACCACCCTCACACATCCCCACCCCCACATCCGAACCCAACATCCCAAGAACCCTACCCCAAACCCAATCTCCAAACCCAATCTCCAAACCTTCCCCACGCACCCACCCGATCCAACTCTAAGAAGGGCAATTACAAAAATCAAAAAATACCAACACAAAGACCCCCCCCCCAAAAACCCCCAAACCTTCTCCCACATTTCCCCAGTCTATCCCTTCCTTATCAAAATCCAACTCTGGCGCGCGGTAATTCCGCGGTGCCATGTGGGGGGAGGGGGGAGGGTTTTTTTTTTGGAAGAACCTTAGACCTAGATTTACACCTATATTTACATTCCATCGTACCGTCTAACCTACAAGGCCAAAAGCTCAATACCGTAGATGGATCCTTGAAGCTTGAAGGTGGTCGATCTGGTCTGGGCAAAGTATATCGATCGAAGATGGGTCTTGAGTCTCGACTCTCTCGTTCTACTGTACCAGCATCTTTATCTCCGATTCTTCCCTAGTACAGTCGGAAGAGGAGATAGGATTGATGAATGAATTTGTGCCAATTGTACCAAAGTGTCCCGAAGGACGTCTGCAAACTTTCTTAATTGTACATATAACCACTCCCCTGTTCCCAGTTCCATATACCCACTTCGGACAGGAATGAAGGATAGGTAGCTAGGAGATAAAGAGGAAGAGCTTCGTAGAGTCTACATCTAGCCCTCCTCTTCGGGGACGTAAAAAACATCGGAATTGGTACCTTGTATAGCCTTTACTTATATAAGAACGCCACCTAAATGATAAAAACATATAAAAAGCATCCGCTAACCCGGAATTGAGTAGACTATGATTACACCAGTTCTGAAATGTTATTCTTACCTCGCTATTGTATAGCGCTACGTGATTGCCCAAAGAAAACTCCTTTTTAGAGGACGACATTCCGACGTCTTTTCCGTTCCCGACGAGCCTAGCCTCGTAGTTCACCAAACCAAGGTAAGGCAAGCGGGTATTTAGTAGCGTAAGATCGATATAGTACCTGCGTAATCCCAGAAACAAACGCAGTATCCCGAACCAAAAAAAAACCACAAAAAAAACACACGCTCTATTGGAGAAATCAATGCAAGATCCCCTCTCTCCCTACATTCCCCAAACCCATTATTATCGTATCATTAGAACATCAATATGTCGGAAGGATCCATGGCTACCTACTGTAACCCCCTTCCACCCACCACCCACCACCTACAGCAACAACACCAAAACAGCATACAGTATAAGAAACAAAAACAAACAAAAAATAAATCACTAAGTATACAAAAGATACAGTACAAAATATATACAACACAAGTTACACAACCTGGGTTGGGTGGGTATACAGTAGCTAGGTACTAACGCATCAACATCCTCTCTTACTTCCCTCCAACCCTATAACTCTCCTAATACCCTCTAATCCTCTACCCCTCTACCCATCAAAAACAAAAAAGAAGTACTCCAACCTCCCAACCTCCCAACCCACAACCCACAAATCTCAACATCACACCCGAGCCCGAGGAGCTGAATGTGGACTCGTACATCCATACATCCATACATACATCCACCTCCAACAACAAACTCCCCTTTCAATCCTAGAACAGAACCCCTAGATCCATTAAGAACCAACAGAGATACAACTTACCTACCAACCTACCAACCCCCAAAAAACCCCAATAATCCACCATCCAAAAACCTAGGAACCCTACCTCCTCAAGTAAACCACCTACCACCTACCACCTCAGCCCAAGAAGACAAGCAAGCAACCAAGAAAAACAGCCAGAAAAAGAAAAAGAAAAAGAAAAAGAAAAACAACAAAAACATATTTTCCAAAAGCTATTGATATATATAAAAAAAGAAAAGAAAAAAAAAGAAGAGAAAAGCACTCCCCACAAGAAAAACATCACACAAAGAGAACCCAACAATCACACCAACAACACCACTATAAGAAAAGAGAGGCAAAAAAAACCAAAGTAACCCCCACCCACCCGCTAAGAACCATCAGGAAACAGGGAATCAAAAAGGGTGTAAATAAAAAAAAAACGAAATAAAAATAAAAGTCAAGGAAACCAAAACTTCCAACGAGAAAAAGATATTAGGTTGCGGGTGATTTTTCCTTTTACGTTGGTCTATTTACACTACACAGTAGAATTTCACCATCTCAATTTCTAACCTTCCGCTTCCCCCACTTCTGCCCCATATCATCCCATCGACTTCGGTCCCGACCCTCCATCCTAATCATCCAGTCCATTCCAACCCATGAAGAAAAGGCAACCTTTCTAGGAAAGAAGAACGAATACGCTCCCCTCGTTCTCATTTTACAAGAAAAAGAAAAAAGAAGATGCTGCGCTTCTAAGGTTCAAGTCAAGAGGTTTGTTGCTGTAGTGGATGTGTGGTGATATTGTATGTCCGGGGAATGCGAGGTGGGGGAAGAGAGAGGGGAGCCGCTCTTTGGCATGCTGACGAAGCATTCGGGTTCCAGAGAGTGAGAATCCAGGTATGGAAGTAAGTAAGCAAAATTGAAAAATATCTCCTCCAGCCGCCCGCGATTATGGCCCGAAAAGGAAAAGAAATCGAAAAGAGATTATCCAAATGCCAACCCATAGTATGTCCCAAGCAGTTCTTCATTTCCTCTTCCATCTACCGCCACCCCCTGTCGAGCTTCTCCAATTCTGTTCGTGAGGAGAGGAGAGGAAATAAAAAATTTGAGTCGTAAATTTATGCCTCATGGTGATATACAAACTCCGATTACCCAGGAAAAAAGAAAGTTAGAGGCGGTCGAAATTGTTGTGATGGCTGATTTGGAGAGAAGGTTTTGGTCAGGGGTATTGTATTGCTGTGAAGGGAGTAGTGGAGAGAAGTAGTACTAGTTGTTCATCAAAAGATTCGTCGAGTCGTTAAACGGTGTTATGACATCTGCGTATGATCTCTTTCTGCAAAGTGAGGGCCTCATGCTCAGAGGGGAGGATCGCATCTTTCGTGATATCAGAAAAAGTGGGAGTGTCCAAGGTTATCTTTTTGCTCACAAGATTAGTTTCTGTAGATTCTTTTGAATTATCATGTCCTGAACGGAATCCATGGTGACTTTGAGAAGGGTAGTATCGGTGGCGTTAGTGAAATGATTATAAACATCGCGACTTGGGTTTCGGTTGAGCGCTACAAACTTTTCCATAAAGTACTTGCTGGCTTGCTGCCAGCTGGCGGGGTCTCCTTTATAATCCGAGAAACCGAACTCGGTAATCGGACTTGATGCAATCTTTTGTTTGAATAAATCGATCTTGTTCATAAAGAGAATGAGCGCCGAGTTCTTGAACCAGTGCGAATTCGCAATTGATTCCCAGAGCATGAGGGCTTCCTGCATTTGATTCTGCGAGGAAATGTCAGCAGAGGGTTCTCGATGTATTCACGCCTACGTACCCCATCCTTGTCTTCTGCTAGACACTGGTCATATCCACTGATAGCTACCAGGAAGAGAAGAGCGTTGACATTTTCGAAACAATGAATCCACTTCTTTCTTTCCGATCGTTGTCCGCCAACGTCGAACATGCGATACTGTAGGGAGCCCAAATCAAAAACTGTCTCGGTTATACCCGTCGTTCGCAGCCTTGCTCGCAGAACATCTTGATTGGTGGGAACAAAGTCTTTGCTGAATAATCGGTCGAGGTCCTCGAAGAAGCTAAGGGGAGAGAGAGGTTAGCTGGTTTGTGACTGAAATTTACGTAGCGAGGATTGTCTTACTATCCTAGGTTATCGTGCAGCGCATATTCATTTCCCCTCGCCACTGCCTTTTTCATTCCAGGGTCTTTCCACAGGTCTTTGAAGGCTCGAAGATACTCGGTCGGGATGGGCTCGAAGGGTCGCAAGTCCTTTTCCTGGAGGATTACAGGTAAATGTACCTGGGAGATGGTTAGGGGAGCTGTACAGCGAGCGACGGTACATGGCTTGTAGAGTTAGTTACTCACAGTCGTATTCTCGTATTGAAATTCAATACCCATCTCCTCCATGGCATCGATAATCATCCGCACACCATCTAGGAGGTTGTTGAAAATTATCACACGCCATTCCTCCTTCTCGTTCTTTGAAATGCCTTCCTTGGTGTAAATCAATTTCATCTGCTTCAAGATGGTCGACTTTCCACTTTCTCCCGCACCTGTGGGACGCCATGTTAGTAGCCGTTAGTGGAGGGCGGGAGGGTAGTGTAGTGGGTGTATTTTGGCGTTGGTGGATATTTGGAGGGTCGGAAAGCGAGCTTACCCAATAACAGGAGCTTGACAACCTTTGCCATCTCCTTCTCATCCCGATGGATCATGGCATCGATTTCCCGACTCTTCTTGTACTCATCCTCGCCCCTCCGTCCCCCGAAACACATCTTGATACTTGATTGAGGCGTGATGAAGATGTGGAAGCGGAATTACTAGATGGTCGTGTTGGTGATGGAGGTTGAGGGGTGACGGTGGTGCTGGTGCTGGTGCCGTTGATGGGCGCGGGTTGTCGGACGCAAGATGTACTCGGAAGGGTAGGTCCAGCAGGCCGGGCTGTCAGAGGGTTTTGTTGAAGCGAGAGCGTAGGGTATGTAGGCAGAGGAGCTGTAGTAGAGTGGCCGGCTGGCAGCTGGAGCACGAAGGATTTGCTGTTTAATGTATCAAATATGCTTGGTACCAGGGTCGATGCAACCTGGATGTTGAAAAGGGGGGGCCGCTTGATGATGCCTGTCAGCGTTCGTTCAAGTGCTGCTGCTTGCGTCCAGGTCCAGGCGTCCTAGCTACCTGGCTTCCTGGCTTCCAGGGCTGTTTGGATGGCGAAGGACGCACTGACTGTCGGACTCCGCCTCTGCAAAACCGTGAAGTGCAGGGGCAGAGCTTCACAGGGGACACTGGATTGACCGTGGTTGTGGTTGTGGATGGCAACGGAGTGGAGATGGGGGGCAGCTTGGTAACTGTATGGTACGTAGGGTACGGCAGAATTCCACGACAATGGCAGAAGGCGCTGTGTCTCCACGGTGGGGAGCAGATCTTGGTGCGAGAGAATGACGCGGATTAATCTTTTGCGTCGAAGTCTCTTTGGTGTTGAGAGATGCCAATGTTCACAGCAGTACAATAATTACAGTGGCCGATGGGGCGTAGGCAGATAAGGTGCCTGGGAGGGGCCAATAGGGGCCAGTAAGGACGATGGGATTGGTAGGGGACCTGCAGGTGTTCGTGGTGCTCCTGCTGCTCCTCCCGCCGCTGCTGATTACTCCGTCCTGGATTATTGTTGCTGAGTTGGGTTGGTTAGGTTGGTTGGGTTGGTGTGATTCAGGGAAGGGCAAACATTCAGGTGGTTGGATGTGATTTATCTGAAAAGAGCGAATTTCTGCAACTGCTTATACAACCTACATAGGTGGGCTAGCAGAGGCTAGGTAGAAGTAGATACAGTAGGCAGCGGCCCCCGGCTAGGGCTTATTGCTTATTGTGGTACTACGAAGGACAGAATATCTAGGTAATGTTACGATTGGGCGAGCAACGCTATGATGGTGGCACCAAATACTGTTAATGTAAGCTCTACCGATCCCGATATTCGCAACTGAGCAACTCTGTCTCTCGTCTCTACCGTATGTCAGTCATCAACAGAGACATCGAGGACTCAGTACCGAGCTCTCATTAAACATTCAAGCACGGTCTAAGACAATTGCAGGCGAGGGGAAGGAAATAGGTTGGCGCAAGTACGGGCCTACGGAGTAGCCAGAGGCTCGCCTATCAAGGGTCAGAACGAGTCTCGCTAGGCCAGCATCTCCTACCTAGGTATTTATCCTGAGAAGGTCCGGCTACACTGACACAGGCACTAGTACGGCCTTGGTACTCGAGCTCGACCTCGTCACGTCGCCCTCAAGGCTTGACTCTGAAGTCTAAAGAATGAGTGAGAGCGGGAGCGCGGTGGTGTAACCGAGCTACATCGCATGGCGGTATGGGAGTGAAGGAGTGGGAGTGGTTCGTGTAACGACGGTCACCTGCGACCAACCATACCTACCTAGCCTAGGTAGGTATATGGCTGACCAACCATACGGAGGTATACCATACGGAGGTGTATGGCTGGCAACGTGCTATGAAGTAAGTGAGAGAAGTGAAAACCAGGTAATAAAGTACTGTGGATTGGCATCCGCTGCCCCCGAGCAACTGTATTGGTAATGGTAAGATTATGTACCTAGGTAGGGCTCTATTACCCATCTAGGTTGGGCGACAGATACCAGTAAGTACGCGGTCAGATCTTCCTTATACTCGTACAGGGTCCCGATTCCGCGTTGCTCTTTTAGTCAACCTTAAAATCCGTTGCTGGGGTTCTCCTTCTCAACCGAAGGACGGTCCTACGATCCGTACGGAGCTTGGACGGGACTTGGAAAAAGGTGGGGAGATCTCTTCAAAGCTTCTTGCTTGTTGCAAGCACCAGCACCAGCACCGGCCACCACCTGGGCAGCAAAGTAACGCTCTTCCAAGCTTGGGACCTCGCTGCGGGCTTGAGCGCTTCTGTGCCCCCTTTGGTCCACTGCCCATCATTACTCAATTGCTCCTGATAGGGGCTGGTTTGCGTACATGATACCCTGAATGCATCTGGAAAAACACGCGACACCAGGATTCGAGCACACTCGACTGACCCACGCAGCACGCGATTGTGACAAAGTAAATACTGTAGCGAGATCACAGGTACCACCTAGGTATCTGTGGTGTACGGTAGAGCCCAGTACAACCATACCAAGCTGGGTGTGGTGCGATGCCTTGCCACGCGGGAATAAGAAGCGGTTGCGGTAGCTGCCATACCTCAATATACAGGTACTTCATATGCCCAGATGCTGGCCCCATGGAAGGCTGGGGGCTGCCACACACTTCCATGCCATCGACCCTCCACCACATCCAGAGCCACGCTGCTGCTTCGTGGTTACGACTCTGACGGGAACGTGGCGTGGTGGTTACATAGTTGCTCGGCCGGCACTACTATCTAATTTTATACTTCAGACCGAGCGATCGTCACCTAAATTTGGCAGATCAACCCGCCGTTTCGCCGTTTCAGCGGCCTGGCATCTACCAGTAACCAGTAGTGGACATGGACTAGCACAAGTACAGTATGTACCGAGTAGCTCCTGTGGGCTCTAATGGAGAGTTGTTGGCCTCGATCTCTTTCGGGTTTGGTCATGTTAGGGCTAGGGCTACTCATATAATTTACCTGAGATGATTGATAAGCGATGGTGACCCTACGAGACCCCCTCGACCCCTAGGCGACATTCAGTTCTCACCACCAACAACGAAGTGTGTTGGTCCGCTTACCTGTCTTGGTCTACCAGTAGGATATACCTAGGTAGGTATGAATCCCAATACGGGCTGGGAGAAGGAAGTACTGCATACCTGCTCATACATGCATGCAGCGGTTAAATGCTTTCCATCCGACCCCTCCCCCTTCTACCCCCTTCATTAAAACGATAAAAGCCATGCCTCGTGGCTGCCCCTTCCAAGTCGACCCGGCAGCAACTTGGCTAAAAAGAAATGGGGGCAAGAGCGAACGGCGTTTTTGGCACAATTCGGCGACCGTTGGCGGGGTGAATGTGCCGCCGCATAGTTGCCCGCGCGGGGATATCGAAAAGTTAAAAAAATATTCTGCACCAGCAATCATTTTCTGTCACCTTCAACAACAACATTACATCACCACCACCAGCGCTCTCTCTCTCTCTCTCTCAATACCTAGAGACTCTTAGGTATTTTCCCAATTCCAAAACGTCTCGCTTCTTCTCCTTCTCCCTCTTCTACCGATCCTCCCCTCTACCCCCCACCTGTACCCGTCAGGTCAGATACGCAGCCAGCCTCATACCAACTTTTCCCTGCGCATCACGGTACTTTTCTACCTCAAAATACCTATACTCAGATTTTCTAGGTACTACGACCACTACCACTTCCAACAAGATGTCAGAAATCATCCACCCCACCATCAAGGGTAAGTCTAAACGACCAGCCCGCCGGGCAAAGCCTCTTCTTTCCCCCTCAGCACGAAATCTCTTTTCTCTTGGTCAGCTCGGCGGCTTCGCTGCAGATGCCGTTCTGCCATCCATCCCAACCTGAGCCACCGACAGATGCTACTATGCTATCATGGGGCGAGGCCTGATGAATCGTCTGATTCGGTGTCCATCTGCAGTCATTCGCATGGCCCGCCGATCCAACCGATACCCAATAACATCCCTCCTGTTTACCCGGCATTTCTTATTCCCAACACTTTCACCATAGTTGCGCTGACAAACGACATGCTTCAGATGGCTGGTTCCGCGAGATTTCCGAGATGTGGCCCGGTCAGGCAATGACCCTCAAGGTCAACAAAATCATCCACCACGAAAAGTCTCAATACCAAGACGTCCTCATCTTCGAATCCAGCGACTACGGAACTGTCTTGGTTTTGGACAATGTCATTCAATGCACTGAGCGAGATGAATTTGCTTACCAGGAGATGATTACCCATTTGGCCATGAACTCACACCCAGACCCAAAGAAAGTCCTTGTTATTGGAGGAGGTGATGGAGGAGTACTACGTGAAGTCATCAAGCATGACTGCGTTGAGGAGGCTATCCTGTGCGACATCGATGAGGTGTGTGCTGACTCCTCGTGATTGCCATGCATATCTGATATTATCCATTTAGGCTGTTATTCGACTTTCCAAGCAATACCTTCCAGGCATGGCAGTCGGATTCCAAGACCCAAGAGTCAAGGTACACGTTGGAGATGGATTCAAATTCTTGGAGGAGTACAAGAACGAGTTTGATGTCATCATCACCGACTCATCTGACCCAGAAGGACCCGCAGAGAGCTTGTTCCAAAAGCCTTACTTTGAGCTACTTTTCGGCGCTCTTAAAGAGGGTGGAGTCATTACCACACAAGGTTGTACGTTTTCCTTTATTTGCGTGAATTTGGTCGTTTTTTTGTTGTATATATATTTCCTTTGGTCGTTGTTTTACCCCTCAATTACCCCGCATTTTCTTTGTCAGTTTTGGGGGGGTTTTATGATTTTGGCGTTGGCACGGGCACTGTCGTTGGCGTTGGCGTTCTCGTCTATTCTCATTTTGATTTTCAACTCTTCTTCATTTATTTGAAACATATGCTAACTTATACAGCCGAGAACCAATGGCTTCATCTCCCACTCATCACCAAGTTGAAGAAGGATTGCAAGGAGGTGTTCCCTAATGTCGAGTACGCATATACCACCATTCCAACATACCCATCCGGTCAAATCGGCTTCATGGTTTGCTGCAAGGATGCCAACCGAGATACCAAGACTCCATTGAGAACTTGGCCTGCTGAGAAAGAGGAGACCATCAACCGTTATTACAATGCCGCTATCCACAAGGCAAGCTTCGTCCTTCCAAATTTCGCTAGGGCTGCCTTGAGATGATTTGATTGGTCAATCCCAATTTATTTTATCGCGTCGCTAGCAGCGATTGGTGGGAATTTCAGCCTGGCTCAGGGGCTCGCTTACCTTATCCCTAACATGCATCAATATGCAGGTTTGACAGTTGGTATCGGGTTGGTGCTATGGTCAAAGAAGGTTACTGGAATTGATTGCTTATTCTGGATACCATATTAATGGCGGAGATTTGCATGATGGATCTGGTACTTTGATACAACAAAAGTTTATTGCTTTTCCCGGGTCATTTTTGGTCACGGATTCTCCACATAGTCATTTCCAGATAGACTTACAAATTCATCAGTTGACCCACCCGATTGTTGCCGATATTTCACAGCACTCGTGATATGCATTCTTGAATCTAGAGATAGGTATATGACTATCAGAGATAGACACCTCTCACATCCCAACACCAATCCCTTCGAATCTTTCCATATACGATATTTCCTCTACTCCTTCCCCTCCTCAAAGCCCTTACTAACATCGGGATAAACATCAAACCTCCTCTGGGTACTAATCGGAATTCCCCTCCTCGCACTCTCAATCTCCTCCCCCTTCAGCTCCGCATACACCACCTCCTCCTTCTCCCCCGCCTCCACCACCACCCTCGCCATGGGATCCACCACCAAACTATGTCCATACGCGTGATACCCGGCGGTCTCATCGCGCGCCGGCGAGCACAGGGCGACATAGACCTGGTTATCCATCGCCCGCGCCTGACCCTGCAGCTTCCAATGTAGCGGCCCCGTCGTCGTATTGAATGCCCCGGGGTACACCAGTGCGAAACAGCCGCGGCGGGCGGCGATGGTGGCGAGTTCGGGGAAGCGGATGTCGTAGCAGATTGCTACTGCTATCTTCCCGTACTCGGGGAGGGAGATGATGGTTAGTTTTGAGCCTGGGGAGAGGATGGAGGATTCGTGGAAGGTTTGGGTGGGGAGGGAGATGTCGAAGAGGTGGATTTTTCGGTGCGTGGCGAGGAGGGT
>LT855412.1:2266022-2304096 GCA_900184765.1 Hymenoscyphus fraxineus | reverse complement strand
GTGGTTGATTGTTAGGTTTTGAATTGTGTTTGGAGTTTTGGAGTTTTTGTTTGAGAGGAGAGGAGGGGGGAGGTTGAGGTTGGGGATTGGGATTGGGATTGGGATTGTGGTGATAATGAGGGAGTAGGGGAAAGAAACGTACAAGAAATCACATCCGTAGGGACTATTGAAGCATTCCGGTAAGACGATGATCTTTGCGCCTGCGGCCGCGGCTTCGAGGACCTTTTCGCGGGCGTGTAGGAGGTTTTGGGTTTTATCTGAGCCTAGGTGGGGATTAGGGTGTTAGTTGCGCTTCCTCATTGTCGTTTCCGTAGGTAGCTTCAGTTTCTTTGAAGGATGTGAAGTGCATTGAGGAATTGGAGAGTAGCGAGGTAGAGAGAGAGGATTTGGAGTGTAGAAATTGGGAAGCAGAGGTGGAGGAGGAGGGGTCAAGTGGAGGGAGGGGTAGCTAGCTCACCACTGGCTAACTGGATCAACGCCAGTTTCACGGGTTTCTTGAGGATTGGCGTGCTGCTCGCCATGGTTTTTATTGAGCGACGATGGGGAAGGAATTGTTGTTTTGTTCTTGAGGTGAAGAAGAGGTGTTTTAGTGTTGGGAGTGGGATGCGCGGCTTGAATATGAACATGTTCTGTGTGAGGTGTTTGTGGTGTTTTGGTGAGGGTGGGTTGGAGCTACATAGACCCCTGCGAGGGAGTAGTGGGATGGATGCGATGGGTTGGGAGGTGGGATGAACTACTCGGAACGCCGATCGGAGGCTTCTATCAAAGTGAAAATGTGAAATACTGGAAGATTGAAATTTACTGACTAATTTTCCTAGAAAGTACAAGTATAGAGTAGGAATCACACTCTCTCAAAAAGAATACTTTTTTTTCTTCTCAAGTCAAACTAACTGCTAGTGTTCTAAATAAATTTATCTGCGTTTTCTGCTATGAGGTATGAGTTATAGCGGACGGGGGTATCCGTTTTGGGCCATTTGGGGTATGGTATAGTAACTAGGTTATGAGCTTTATTGTACTGTATATTATCCTAAGCTTCTATAATATGAGATATTACATGGATAGAATACTCTACAAATCCAAAGGTCAAGAATCATACCGGATCGGCATATATTGTTGCCGCTTTACTTCACACAAGGACCCTCCCTCCTCCCTCGTGCCGAAAAATTCCAAACAAGGGACAAGCTCTCGGGATATTTTCTCAGCCTCCCGTCGGGACTTGCAAATAGGATAGGTCTTGTCCCATTTCCAAGATCTTGGGATGTCTTACGGAGATGATCTACCGTAAATGCCATGTTTCCATATTTTTTTTTTGTCTGAGACTCTGAGTGAGTGAGGAACCTTGCGAATGATGGGCATGACATTGGCATACTCGGACATGTCGGGTCCCATTTCATCTACACAAATAACGTGGAGTTTAGACTTTTTGGGGGGTTGTCTCGGTTATCGGAGGGGATCTGCTGTGTCGCTTTTTTTTTATGGATACGGAGGTACTGTCCGTACTTATGGGGGAGAGGGGGGATGGTTTGCATATCGATCGAAGAGAGCTGGGATGAGATGAGGGTGTCTCGTGGAAATCCTTAAATATGCCGGCGGTTGGATGGGTGTGGAAGGCGTCGGCGATGGAAAGTCTTAATTCCTGGTGGTTGTTGGGCCGGTAATTCGTTGATGTGGTGATATGGGGGCCGAGGTGTGGAGTGAGGTACTGTATTTAGACGGGCGGTACGGAGATATTGAATAGGGGTTAATTGGTTGTGGTTGTGGTGGCTTTTTCGTTTTCTTTGAAGTTTGGTTCGAAGTTTGGTTTACGGTACGGAGCCTCATCCGCGGATGCTTCTGTCACTTTTCTTTACACTCCGGCATTGAAGTTTTCTGATAGAATCTTGGAGAAGTGCCGGGTAAAGCTTCGTCTTTTTCGCAAGGCTTATTGGACCCCTGATTACTCTTTTTGGAAAGGGATGAGGATGTGGGTAACATCTTTTGTCCTTTTCCTTTTCCTAATTCGATTCAGTGAAGTGAAGCGGCCTGGGAAGTATGCATCCGTTGTGGAACTGTGTATTCCTCTTTTTTGTTCTTTTGTCCTCCGATTCATGTCAGCGAGGTATGAGTCAACATTGCTACTTTCAAGCTTTCAGCTTGCGCTGAATGGTGTCACAATACGCCGCAGATTCAAGGCTCTTGAAAAGCTGATCCTTTGATCCTGGGCGTGGCTTGAGTACGGGCAATCGACGAATATGTTACATTTGCATTTGTTGTTGTGTTGCCGGAACTTGTGAGCTCCGTGAATGCGATTTGTGACTTTTACTACCAGGATACTTTGTCCTTGAAGTGTAGAGAGCACACATAGTTTCAGGAGGAGATGGATCAGATACTGGCGCTGTTCAAGATGAGGAAAGTTTCAGCATTGACTGTACTCGATGCATATCACTGTTGTTACAAAGTCAGGTCTTTAAGTAACAATATTCTCTACCAAACTTCATAAGTGGTAGAACCACGTGTATGATGAAATTAAGCTAGTAACTAATAGATTCTTGACTTGATAAGTATAGGTAGCCAGAGACGATCAACTGCTACTGGACGACCTTCCGAACCGAGAATAGGGGTGACCGTCAGAGTGAAACCAGCTGTAATATGGTAGATAAGTCTCATCCACCTAAGACTTCCAAGTCACTACGATTTCTTCTACATACCTATATGTGACGTCTGTATTACGTTCGCTAGGAAGTCTTAAAAACGTCAAGAAATGTAGCTCTAGATCGCAAGCCGTTTCTTAATAAACATATCTCTACAACCACCGATAGAATTACCATTGATGAGGCACATTTGTAGAATGCGAAAGAACCATGCCATCGCAAATCCGTTTATATGCGTGAGAAAGGGTAAGATTTACAGCACATACACTTTTGCTTTAGTCGAAAGCACGACAAGGTAACCGAACGAGTCACTGAGAAGCCTGAATCTAGAGCAGATTAAGTGAGTCGAAAGCTACTTTCATGCCCTACCTTTACTACGAGGGCTCTACACAGGACTTTCTGTAAGAGACCACAAGGCCTCCTAGTGGAAGTGTTTTGGTTCTTCCTCTTGTAGTAGGGTATGTTGAATTAAAAGACTTGCATGTTTTATACAGCGTTCGGCACTTGGAATACGATTCTAAGGATTCTAAGATTCTATTCCAAGGTAGAATATTTTAAACGCTCTCTAACTTAAAACGGAATATTCTAAAAGATAAGGCCTTAGAATTTGGAATTCTAAAGGATATATATATATATATATATATATATTACTATCTAACTAATAAGAGAGCTCTATTTATTATAAAGTAAGTAATAAAATTGTAAGTTTTACCTACGCCTAATTTACTATCGTTATCTCCTATATATAACTAGGTAAGGTAAATCTAAGTAGTTTTATATTTATACTGCCTATACGCCGTAGGAGGCGTAAAATACGGGTGTTTAAGGCTCTTTTAGTAAGATATATAGGTGCGACATCGTGAGATTAAAGTACTAAGGCTAAGGTTAGGCTTTCTATTAGTCGCTTAGACCGGAACTACTTTTTTATAGGTCACGTAAGTATTTTAATTAGAATTCTAAATATTCTACCTTTTAGAATAGTATATTCTAACACTTATACTTTTTAGAACGGAATATTCTAATGGGGAGTCCTAGAATGGAATGGAATTCCAAATGCCGAACGGTGGTTTTATATAACGTGAAAAATATAGTTAATTAAGTACATAGAATGAATAAATCAATGGTTCTTCTACTGGGCTCTCTGATTTGGAGCTCTTTAGTACTTACGTTATAGTACGATTACTGGATTGTAGTTTATTACACTAAAGACGATGGAATCTTTTTAGCGAAGTATAACTAAATATGTACCATTTTGAAACTAGGAAACTAACAAATAATAAATAGTTCTTCATATTGGACAATACATTGACTGGAATTGGTATTGTAATTGTGACACTCAGAAAGCTTGAGATTGTATTGTTTTGATTCCCCAGAAAGTTTGTTTGACTCTTTCAGAGATCAGAAAATTATCTAAAGCAGATGCTAACCTTTCTTATTAGCAGCAATTGGCCTACATCACCGTATATTGTTATTAAAATAGGGCCTCAACGTGTCCACACAATAACACCGTTCTGGTTTATTGGTACCTGCTATTCTCATGGCACATGCAACCAGTAGAGAACTTCTTAGCTATGTTGAACTTGGTTGAGGAAACTGATAGGTCAATGTCTTGAATAGGAAACTTTCAGCAAAAGGGGGGAATTGGTATACCCATAAGAAAACTGAAATTCTCGTCTACAGACTCTCTGACACTGTATTCAAGAAGACTGCTTTCTTTCCGCTCAGTATAAAAATAACTAAGGCCAGGGCTCTTGTAAAATGAAACATTAATTGCTTGTATTGTTCCCAGGTCCTAATTGTACTTTCGGATGTTTAGGAAGAATAGAAATATTTTAAATTCATTGTCATCTATTTATGGGTTACAAACGAAGGAAAACTTCATTTTCGTTTAATTTATTGTCTTTTATTGTCTATCTTTGTCCAAAGTAAGACGATTTTCAGAAGCTCGCTATGATTTTGATCTTTTTGATACGAGTACATCGCTTCTTTTATTAAATAACCCCGCTTTACCGTGCTTATCATTATGTAGTTCCGTAGTCTACTCAAATATAGAAACAGTGAGGATTGTTTGACCATTGACTCTATAATAGACGCACATTTCCTTCGTGGCATTTCTAGAGAGTGGTGCTACGTGATTACTATTCTCTCTGGATGCTCCACTATATCCTCTTGTCCTATGGCGTCGAAAAAATCATATCAATCTTTCCGCCCCTCTCGGGCGTTTAATAGGGAATCATGAAAATAGAAACTAGTGCTTTTTTGACATCCTACCTGGGGCATGGGCTATCCCAATTGTATCATCAATAGGCTTGGATAAATCTTTTCATCGGAGCCGCTCTCGAAGCTTCTTCAATTTGTTTACAAGCATAGCTAATAAACAGAACTCGATGAGATCAAACTAACAACTGAGTACGTGGCGGTGAGAGGACTAAGAAGGTAAGGATTCCGTGTGGAAACTGGGCAACCTCGTTGGGTGAACTGAGAGTGAAGCATAAAAGCACACAGTCTACAGTCTTTTTATTCTGCCTAGACTACCAGGTTTCTGCGTGTCGACTTGATAAACTGTTTTATAAAACTTATTTGGTTAGTTGCTACCTGAACCCCATCAGTAAGAATCACAGGAAGATTGTCTGTGCAACCTATAAATTGTGTCTTGTCTCATTATCTCTTACTGGCCCAAGATATAACCGCCCTGGACTGAAAGAAAATGCTTTGCGCCCAGATGCAGTCATTCAAAACTTCCGGTCTACATTCATTCATGTGAGCCAATTTCAATAGTAACCGGGGTCAAAAACCTTTTAACTGTATTTGCAACTATCCAGTTCTTGTAACACTGAATCGCCAGCTTATCCGCCTACGATTTTTGAGGGCATTACAAAGGTACAATCCGCCGAGGAATCATATATCCTCAAGTAATATTGAATTTGACTAATATTGTCCAGGCGAAAGTAAATTCATTATCTTCCTAATTTCAGTTATACATACTCTGAAAGGTAGCAAAATATCTGCATAAAACATATGCATAGTAATCAAGAAGGTTGGTTGTAACGGTGTGCTAACTTGAAAATCGATAAGTGACTACAAAGTCTATGAGACAGTGGCTCGCTTAGCTCAGGGATAGGTCAATTGCAAATTGAAGGGTTGTGATATGTATGTTATGGAATTCTCTCGTATAGTATATCTGCTAATAACTTCGAGTTATTCTTTGAAGCCGAGGAGAACCGCAGGTCAAAGTGAGTTCACAGAGTTTGTCTGTCATGCCGAAAATTAGGAATATTATGAGCCGTCGGCTGCCACATCGCCATTATCAAATGGTATTGTAGTTACCTTCTTTTAGAAAACAAAAGTAGCAGTCCTTATCGTTCCTAATATAGCGGTCCAAAGCAATGGGGAAAAAGTGCGTCATTATTCCAGGATACTCGATTAATGTATCTTGATCGTTCGAAATAGGCAGAATAATCACATGCCGTGGATTGATTGACTTGGGATAATAAATGGTTTATTTAACGACTTTCTCAAGGTATACGGTGGTTGAGCTTGGGTATCGGAATATAGAATCAGCTTTTGATTACATAACTTCGCCACTTTATTAAAAGAATGTACCGCTTAGATTGTGCTAATAACGTATCGTCGTCCACATCCAAACTCAAGCTATACCACGAACAAGCCTCGGCCCACGAAGCTATGTAGAATACAGATACTGCTTCCCACTTTATCGTTTCTTTCCATTCATAACCCAGCTGAGGAAGTTACACTTGCAAGCTGGAGTCAATATGTAGATCTATCTTCCACGAAAAGTACCCTGGGAATATTGTGTTCCATGATCAGCCCGGACATGAAGCCATCCTTTTATTCCCACCTTCCACCCTGCAGTATATTTGTTGTGCTGTGCGACTGTAAATCATGACAGGCTCAGCTGTGGCATGACATCACCACGTAAACTTGGGGTTACCATATGCATACGGGCATTTTCGGACCGTTTGGAAGCTGTGCTAGCGTTGGCGGCCTAGGTACCACTTTCAGGTCGCCGTTGTAGAGGCATGGTCATTGTGGTGTATTGAGATATATCTACTTATATTGCTAGTAAAAAAAAAAAAGGGAATTTGTTTGGGAACATACCTAGGTAGTGGTGTCAATGATGCCTTGGTATGATGGAGGATTTCATCCCCCATTGGGTTTTTGAGTTCAACTTGTGAGCTTTGCTTAGCTATTCTTGTCAACATACGAGTAGCACGCTGAAACCCCATGGTAGCCCAATACGCTAACAGTTTGAAGGCTGGTTACCTATCACAAACTGGTACCTGGTTGTTCTCACACAACCTCTCATTTGAACGGAATGAACTCGCTTCCTGGCGTCTATGTTATTGTAACACTGAATTTGACTAATTGGCCGATACCACTGATAAGGACTAAATTCCAATATATAAACAGTTACCATGTATATAATATCCGATTCTTACTTCCGAAGACGTCGCCATTTTAATTAATGAAAGTCAATTTCTAATTGAAGCATACCCTCTGTAACAAAGTGGATAAAACTCAGCTTAATCCAAGAGATTATTACAATGCCACGGAAATCGTCCATACCTAAAAAAAAAGCGAGGCTATTCCTAGATATTATTTTCCTTGTGGTGGGAACAATAAAAGGTACAGAGCTAGCTCTGTGAAGGAAAAGACCGGGTCGGCCGCGTCTATTTGGAAAAATAAATTGGTAAAGAAGTATTGTGGGTGTTCGCAACCAGTATTCCATTCCTCATTCCACACCCCACACATGACATTATGGAATGGATTGACATATTTGCCATTGATCCTGCAAATCTGTTGTCCGGCCCGCGGTTGCGATATTCCAGTTGATGAAGATCTGCACTTTGGGGTTTTCATAGCACACGTCCGTAGTTCGGGCGGTTTTCTTTTTCGGAGGGACTGCAACACAATCACAAAGTCTAAGTGTCGGTATATCCACACTCCTGGTGGGATATCTGAAGTTTGTCACGTGAGACGGACTGTCTAAGACAACCACACAACACCATATATCCTTAGCTAGAGAACCACACTCTTTTAGAGACTCATACGAAATACAAACCAACAATGCTATCCCGTATCACCTCACTATTGTAGTGAAACCAACACTAAGCGAATCGGATTCTGCTTGGATCGGCTTTTATACGAAGAACGTGTTGTACAGATACCAGAAATCGTGGTTTTGTTTCCTGATATCACGATCCCGTTGCAAACAACGTACTGAGCCACAACACTGGGACGAGAACCAGGAATGAAGCATGATGTACATTGTGTCACGGTCATGTTGCTGCAATGAGAGTAATGCGTTGAGCATTGCGCCGAGAAATGCTCCAAAGATGCGTAAGTGAGAACCTATCGTGTGCTGGTTGTATCTATATAACTAATTTGCGGTATCTGCAGAACGTGCAAAGGAGTACACTACTTATATAAAGGACCAAGACTTGGCGAATGTGGTCTCAAGAGCTGTGATACTGCTCCATCTACATCTCATGCCAATCTTATCGGACTTGGTAAGCTCGAAAAAAACACGTAGATTGTTCATTGGCGACTAATCTTAATTTCAACAGTGCAGGTGTGATTTATCACGCCCTTACAGCATACAGTCGCATAAGACTACTACACTTCAATAAGAAAGGACACGCCAATTCTTGTTTTAGAAACATGTCGAATCATCTATCTAGATGGATCTCTCTTTTGTCACATCAATTGCCCTTCTTTCCTGCATTTGTTCCCCGATTTGAGCTTGTGCTTGATTTGGGGATATGTACTTTATCCAAAATGTCACTCTTTAAATCGAAAACCAGTCTCTCCTCATTGATCTAAAGTCAATCTGTAGTTCCATATGTTATACGTTGCCTGATGGTATTCCCATGTGACATGAGGAGAGGCAGCACTGTGAACTACTCCTTTATCGAAAACTGTACTAGTACTAAGACGATCTCAGTCGACTTGGCGAGGAAATATAAAAGCTGTAGAATCTTGGTTTACAGGCCTCCTAAGACCTAACCCTACCAAGATTTATTTTATTCTTCTTAAACTACTGAGCTAGAATGACAACCCAAACATCTTGCAATGAGTGTTATGAGCACTGATTTGATCCAAATTGTAGTTGCTGTCAGGAAAGACCTTTAATGGATTACCGTTTGCATTATCTGGGGCTTAGTCTGTGATAATAAAAATTGAAGCAGTCGTGCTATTTTAACTGGAATCCCTTGGCATAGTGCTGGAGATCTGGCCCATTATTCCTATAGTCATATGAGCTACTCAGAACCAAGTCGTTGAAGGAGCTCCTACTCTTGCCATCATATGTTCCTTTGAATGCTAAAAAGCAGAGTTTCCTTGGAAATCTACATTTACAGGGTATAATCTTTACGGAAGAAAACGATGAAGCGCGACCTTTCTTTTAACAGCTAGTGAGAAGTTCTAATGGAAATAAAGCTGTTAGTAATTGCGACTCCAGTTAGAAAGTTTCCTCGATTTTCCTTTCTCTATGCTAGTTGTTGTACATGGGCAAATGATAAATCGAGGTTTCCTCGTAAGCTTGAATCTACACCCTTCACCTTGCTAAGCTCGCTTAGGGGTTTTTGAAAGTGGCAATATACCCCTCCCCTACCAGTTTACGAATCACGTAGTAATTTCAGAAATGCAGGTACGGGTTGAGTGATTATTCAACCAGTCTCATACGCAACGAGCCAGCCATGACATGCAACCTTGAAAAGTACTGGTGGGATCACATTATTTTATTGCGACCTATGTATGTTTTTGAGATACAATTACTGTATCAATACTATATGTGTATCTACTCCAGTCTGCAGAAGGCCAAGTAAAAACAAACCTTTCCCGGCTTATCCTACTAACTAGCAACATCTGCTCCGACCCTGTATTCCTTGTATTCCATGTCCCATCCCTTTCCCCATCAAACGTCCCCCATTCACCCTATTTCTCCATGTTCCTCTATAGAGGACTAGAAATCCATAATCATTGCTTCATACAGAATCTTTTCTACAGCCCACTCAACAGTTTCGGGAATAGTATAGTCCTGAGCCCCTCTGGTAAACACTCCAGCAATAGTCATACCTCGTGAATTTCGAGTGCAACCAGGTCTGAGGAATTCCGAAAGTAACCAATCGTGCTCTTGTTTATAGTTTTTTGCGATAACATTGTCATAATATGCCTTGGTCTTCCACATTCCACCGGGTCGTCTATCTGACAAATTCACATCACGCTTGAGGAGACGTGTTCTGGCTGTAGGCATGAAGTCTGGGAGGAAAAGCGGAATGTGGATGTGTGACTTGATCTGTGTCCGAGCATCCACGGCAACGGAAGACTTTGTGTATAACATCGTTCCCTCGACGAAGACAAATCTGATATTCTTGTATGCATGTCGAAAGACATTTCGTACTCGTTGACGAAAAGTGGCGAGCATATTCTTGTATACCTTGTTGAGCTCCGAGATATTGTCGACGTGTTGTGTTGTTGGGTGTGCTTCTTCCGCATTTCCGTCCTCAAATACCGCGAACTCCCGCTTCTTTTGCCCGCCGTCACCTTTTTCGATTGAAGGTCCGGAGAGATCCTTTCCTGTACTCTTGATGATGCTCGGTTTTTCCTCGCTTTGGTTGATCTCAGAACCCGATCGCACCTCTCCTGTCTTCTTCAAATCTCTAACAGCTTTCGCCAATGCATCAAAGTCAAAAGCTTCGGCGCAATGAAGGTCAGGACCAGCAACCATCCAGCCAGATACCCTCTGGTTCTTTCTATCCGGTTCGATGTTCTCGTAGTATTCGTCATCCTCTTCCTCGTCGGCTTCGTCGTTATCTCCTTCTTCTTCATCATACTCTCCATCATCATACTGTCCATTATCATATTCATCATCATCATACAATCCACCACCATTACCTACGCCGTAGCTTTCTCCTTCTTCAGGTTCCTCGGTAGTATCACTTTGCCCTCCTAGTATCTCCTCCAATGTCTCCTCAAACCAACACAACCCCAAGGTATTCCACTCCAAGCTTTGCTCCATGAACTCCTTCTCCTTCAATTCAACGGGAAACTTGGTAAGAGGACAATCCTCAATTGGTTTCAAGAAATCGTCTTGATGAATAATTCTCTGCGGTCTAATGTGCGAGTCCTTTTCTTCCTTCGTTTCAGGGTTGAAGATTTCATTCAAGAGGTAAACGAGAGTGGATTTGCCGCATCCCGCGGGACCAGAAATTCCGACGACAATAATCTTCTCCTTCTCCTGCGAGTGTAAATTTCGCTCGGCATTCCATAGCGCGTATTTTCTTCTAATGGGATGTGGGCGTTCTAGAGTCGACGGAAAAACTGGAGAAGATGCTCGTGTAGTTCCTGAAGACCAGGGGTGCGATTCTGAAGCCATCGTAGAACGAGATGACCGAAATGAAGAGACAGCAACATCTTCATTATTGCCGTTTTCGGACCAGACCAATGGCGAACTCGGGTCTAGTAGCGAGCGTCTTGTACCGAAATCATAAGTAGTTGCTCTCTTGTGCTTTTGGTTGCCGAATCCCTCTCCTGCATTTGGATCTCCACCTGCTGGCCCTCCCAATGCACCTGGTATGCCGAAGGACACCGCGCGCTTACGGGACTTTGCTTTACATGGTGACTCACCAGCGGCATTGAGAGCTTGCTGAATAGCATCATTAGAGAACAGAACACTAAGTCCATCAAACTTTGGGATCTTCTTGAGACGAGGTGAAATTTCGGGATTTGAAGTGTCGATCTCACCATTTTCACCATCGCTATCACCCTGTTGTCCAGCCGAAGGTGGACGATCAGAAACTGAAGGAGCGGATCCACTACCTTCTCCGTGACTATCCTCCTCTTGAATGGCAGATTCCTCTTCAATGGCCGAGTCCTCTCGAATTGCAGATTCATCTTCAATGGCCAAGCCCTCTTGAATGGCGGATTCCTCTTGAATGGCGGATTCCTCTTCAAGGGCGGATTCCTCTTCAATGACCAAGTTCTCTTCCATGGCAGATTCCTCTTCGTTGGCATAATACTCTTCATTGGCATAATACTCTTGAACATCATAATACTCTTGGATATCATCATCCGCGGCCTCGTGTTCGTTGTCGTAAACTCGTGGTCGGTTGAAAAACAGGTCAGGGGGATTGGAAGTCAACGGACCACCTGGTTCTCTGCGCGTTGGTGTCTCAGGCTGCTGTTGAGATGCGGGTGTGGATGGTACTTCCAGTGGTACCTCCGGTCCGTATTGAGTTTGTGCTGATCCTGGTCGGAGTCTCTGGAGTGGCATATTGCTCTCATCTAGGCTTGTTGTTCGTGTGGGCAACAGCTTGGAAAATGACTTGTGCAATTTCTCCCGGATCTTCTCTCGACTGTCACCGATAGCAGCTCGGATATGAGTTGAGAGTTTCGGCTTCATCGTGGGTGCTTCATCGTTCGACTTGGGCTTCGTCTTAAGGCGTACCTTGGCGAGCATATTCTTGATATGCTTCATATCGAGTATTCGATGGAAGTATAAACTCAGAATACGGTGCGGTAAGAAGAGCTGGATATGCTCTAATATCGAATGCCTGGGTCGCCGGCTGGGACTTGTCTGATATATCGCTCCAACCTTTGGTGGTGGACGATGTATGTTGGACAAGTTACAGGAAACGACGTTGCCAGAGGGCCGTTATTTGTAGAACTTTCTGGCGGTACCGCTAGCGCGGCCTCTCGAAGATGGGATGACACGCTCAGATGAACGGTGAATTATAAATGGCTCTTTTGTGCTGTTGACGTCGACTGTTGCTGGGGTAGCGAGATGAATATCCTCCCCTTGACCACGTGGCTAGAAGCTGGGGAAGACCAGGCAGGCCAATGGTAATAGTGCGGTGAATGTAAAGATATAAGCAGAGAGCACAAATGCGCCGTGGATTAGTGAATGTTAGATCCGTGGCTTGCACGCAACTTTTAAGTGAATTGAGAACCGTCAAAAAGGGAACTCGGTATTCATCTCAGTAGTCATAACAAGACGCGTCGTTGGGAATGATGCCTCGCAGTGGCAAGACTTCCGCTTTGAACATCGCTTTGTATTTTCTCGTTTGCTGATACTCAAGTTCACGTAGGAATTGTGGGATATATTATTTGGGTCAAACAGCCCCTGGGGCACTTGTGCGGCTATTTTTACCCCAACAAGTGGAGCCCAGGCTGCCAAGCGCTCTATTCAGGCCTATCTTACTACCTAATTCTGGTGGCTAGCTTGGGGATGGTGGAGGGTAAATAAGAAAACCACTCTTGCGAGCGTACAACAACAATCAGTGGATTTGTTGTTGTTGTTGTGGACAAGTGATCGAATAGATCAAACGATATATGCATATACGCAAGCTTGCTTAGTCACCCTCGATACGCAAAACACCTCCTTTATAGCTTATTAGAACCAACTAATCAAAACTGTCATAGAATAGTGAATGGTTATTATCTAGCTCCGCTCCTTCGAGCCTAACTTGCTTTTCTCTTTTGGTAGTAGCTTGCGCCGCTCCTTTGGGACTAGCGTATGTAATGGCATATATACTGTAAGTACGCAGACACTTAGCTAGCTACACTTGTATAGGCGTACGATATCAGGCTTAGTCATTATATTGTATCACCCACTTATTGACAATAAGTCAAACAAACAGAAACCTTCCAGGAGTCCAGGAGTCCAGGAGTCCAGGAGTCCAGGACAATTGGTCTAACTGGCCTATATTTCAAGAAATTACTTCCAGCTACCAAAGAATTGAAGCAACTTCAAACGATGCCACCTTAATATAAGCTGTTGATAAAAGTGGTTATGCTGAAGTGACCTTGCATTTTCGAGGATCTCACTCCTTTATTTGACACTACCCACTCGCTTCCCTTTCTATACAACAACAAAGACACGTCAAAGCTTCCACTTGCAATGCTGAATCTTTCGTTTCGCTTCGACTCGCCATCCAAATCAGAGATGCTTATTTATATGTTTATACCACTTCGGACTCATGTAAACAAACCGATAGTGCCTTGATTTAACCGGCAAGCGAGGGTTTATATGCAGCTTGCCGTGCTTTGAAAGTATCGGCCAACTAAATTGCTTTTGCTAATGGCTTGGCAGATTTCAGACTTGTAAAATTTGATTGATCCAAGTGTGTTAAGACAGTCACTTCTGCCGGAGCTTTAGCATAATTACTTTCTACACAAGTAGTGAAGTCCGGCTAAATGATACCTGTAAATACTCCGCCAGATCTAGCTTACTTATAGGACCTTGAGAGCTACCACGTCGGTTAAGAGGTTTGGTTCTAGCAAGGAGATTTACTTGAATATACCACACAATTTTGCTCCTTTGATTTCTCTAACAGACAAATAACCAATATCCCTGTATGTCACTATACAATAGTGAATAGACATTGAGTCGCTTGCTCCGCTCAGTTGGGACTAGCGTACAAAGACATCTTTAAGTACGCAGGGATTAGGTAGCTACATACGAGGGTTTGTGCGGGTTAGTGAACAGAGGTTGGCACGTGGTTAGTAGTGGATGCATCGCTTAGTGAATGTTATGCGGGGTAGGAGTTGCCTAATCGGGAAAGGTGTGGATTCTCATCGAGTATACGGAGGAAATAATAGCTCGCCTCTAGATCTCTTTCGCTCGTTGCGATCAATCTTTACTCTCTTCTGTGACTGTCCTTGCACGCTCGTAGTGATACCCTGACACTACACTTGCTTCAGCATATAACATCGGACTTAGTCTTTGGAGTTAATATAGGTCTATTGCATCACACATATGACTTAGATAACAAATCTATATAATGGCAAGACAAGGCTATCCGCCATTTCACCCCCTTTTCTCCACATCCCTACCCTCCGCCTCCACAGCAATATCCTCAATACCCCGACTATGAGCTTTATCCTTCTCCTCACCCTCATCCCTCCTAGCACCAACAGATTCCTCACCATTATACTCAATCAAAAGCTCACCATTCTTGCCATACCGATGCGGTTCCAGACGCGCCACAGAAACAACATCGAACCAGCCTCGCCACCCAGCCTTAGTTTTCCGGAAGATGTTATCGATTTCTTCGAGTGATCGCAGCGCGGTTTCGGGGTATATGAAGTAGACGACCGGGAATATGAAGGCGTTGATGACGGCGAAGATGATGTATGTTTGGTAACCGATCGAGGAGAAGCAGACGGGGGTTATCATTACGACCATGAAGTTGAATGCCCAATTGGCGCTCGTGGAGAGACCGTTTGCTGGGGCACGGATTTTGAGGGGAACGATTTCCGCGGGGTAGAGCCATGGGATAGCTGGGGAGTGTGTAAGCAGGAGTTTGGTTTGGGGAAGTGGAAGTGGAATACATACCTAGCCAACCAATTGCAAAGAAGGTGTTGAAAACAAATAGCAGGAGAGCAGACAAGATTCCTGGTACTGAACCACCTATACCGACACCAGATAGGTAGGTCATGGCCGCAAGCAGAGCCATTGAACCCGCCTGACCTGCCGCTCCGAAAAGCATGAGTTGGCGACGCCCAAACTTCTCGATGGTATACACAGCGAACCATGAAGCGATGAAGTATTCCGTTCCATTTGCCGCAGCAAGAATACTAGGGGTGAGACCCTCGAGTCCAATATATTGTTTGTAGATGGTAGGTGCGTAGTATGTGATAAGATTGATTCCCGATGCTTGTTGAAATACTTGGTTCACATACCCCAGCACGACACGATGTAAGTTCCTCTCTGGACCCATGGAGAAAAGATCTCTCCAGCCGTAGGCCTTCATTTCTATGACGGTGTCTTTGATCTCAGCGAATTCTGTTTGTACAATGTGGTCGTCGCTTGGTAGGTCTTCTAATGCTGCGATCACAGAGAGAGCTTCGTGTTCGTTGCCTTTGAGAATGAGCCACTGCTAAAGTTAGTCCTGAAACCAGGTCACCATATACGGTAGCAGTCTGAGAACTCACTCGGGGTGATTCGGGCAGTTCCATGATGAAAACCAATAATATAAGCGCGAAGAATATTTGGAACGCGATAGGAAATCGCCATGCCACTGGATTTGGTTCCAAGAATGAGAATGCAAAGTCAATCTATTATATGAAAAGCACGATTAGTAAACGTATTCGTGGTGGGATAAAAAGAGACTGGCTCTCTCACCCAATAAGATGTAGCAATGCCGCCAGTGATCATAGCACCTTCGATCATAACCATCTTCCCTCGCTTATGAGATTTGGAAGTCTCTGAGGCCCATGTAGGCACAGTGGAGGTATTCATTCCATTTCCAAACCCAGTAATAATTCTACCAACGATCAAGTGTGGAAGACTGTATGCTGAAGTTTGCAAAGCTGCGCCCACAACCATAATAGCCGAGCCAAGAAATATCATCTTCCTCCTTCCAAGTATATCACCGATAAATATGGTGATGATTGCTCCCAGGAAACAGCCAATGTTGTAGGAGGCAACTGTGATTCCTTGGATGGTACTGATGTGGTTGTAATTGGGGCTGTCCTGGTTGTTGATTGAGTCAATTTCTGGGAATTGTTTTACCTGTAAATGTTAGAGTTGAATCTTGCTTCAGAATGCCTGCATTTTGCAACTTACCCAACTCCCGAGTGTCAACAGTCCTCCCATCACACCTTGATCATATCCAAAGAGACTGCTGTCTGTTAGTGGATGAATGGAACAAAATAAAAGTAGCATTCTCACAAGAAATCCACGCCAGCAATTATGCCGACTGCGAGATTCAATCTCTGGCCTCTAAGGCCAAAGTACCTCGAGGAACCAAACATAGTTTGTCAAGTTCGTACGCCCTTTTCTGTTGATATGAAAGATTACAACAAGGAACTTCGCAGGCTAAAGTAATGGTCAAGCACGTAGAGGAAGAAGCTGAGTACTCCTCGGTCTTTGCTCAGGAAACCCGAGCTTAAGTACATAGATCGTGAAATTCTTCCAGGAACACATCTTTTGCATGTCCTGCAGTTTAATGCAGATCTGACGAAATGCGATCTAGTGTATCGTGTCACTTGATGAACATGAGCGAATAAGAGGCCAGAACGACCTGGCAGAACCCCGAATCGCGAGTTGTGATCATTGATGTGCAGAGGCTGATAAATCTCGGTATGGGTACTGTGAAGCGAGAAAGAATTTTGACTTGGAAGGGGGAGGTTCCCACTGGCAAAGGCAGGATTACCGAGCTTTGAGAGTGGGATGCAACTGGTGAGATGTGGGGATGCGGGGGGCATTTGGGGGTGGAGGCGGGGGTTTCCCCCAGACAATTGTACTTGGGACCATGCATTAATGTTACCATTTCCTGGAAAACATCATCCTTCGGCGCATTGAGTTGTTGAAAATACCCGCAATAAGTGGTTCGCACATCGAAATGGCTCGTCATATGCATGATGGAGTGATATCGATGTTGCTTTGGTGGGTGGAAACCTGGGGTTCATGTTCTCTGTCGCTTTCTGGGGCACTTTTCCTTTCTCCATTTTTTGTACGAAAGTGATTCTGACTGCAGGTTTGGATGAGGTGACTGCAACTGGCGGTCTGAAAATATATGATGGACCTACCAGCTGCCCACAAGAGAGGAGATGAACCATCAGCAATGTGCAGTAGAGATGATATCGTCGTGGTTTCTGCTTTACCAAGTAATTATGTCGCCCAAGAATCTTTTTCTTAACGTAGAGCTATAAATTCAAAGCACTCGACGAGGACTTGTAACCCGAAATCTGGAGCGACGGCGTTAGTCCGGGAATACTCGAATAGGAAACTCATATGACATATGCCCATAGGATATCCATAAGGAAGTACAGTTATTTGAACAAATATGTGCCCTAAACATTCGCCAAAACTCTTTCTCTTTTGGCGTCAACTTAATTGAATCTTCTCACCGTAAGACATGTAGAAATAAAGTGTTCTTAAGCCCAATAATGGTATGGAGTCTCTGAGAGAGGACTATGGGATTGTTTTCTCCCGGGGACCATGCGAAAATCAACGCGTTCCCACTTGGTTCAAACTGCCCGGCCACTCCCGCATCAACCGTCATCGCAATAATGTATGAGCCATGGGCCAGGCTCGTATTGACACTCTACTACTTGAGTGGAACTGTTTAATCTAGAGTCTTGGATGGGATTGGCTGACGTGAAAATTATCAATCATATGATTAAATTCGACGCAACGAACTGAATAGAGAAATAGGACATGAAGATTCACGGACTCTTATGAAATAAAGAAATCATTTTCCGGGTCGCTAATAAGTTGTTGCAACATATGATGGAGGATACGGGTATCTGATATGATTGCGTCACTTTAAACAAAGCAACAGGCATAGAATATAGAATTTTGAACTTGCAGGCAGAAATTTCAACGTTTTTGTATAATAGAGAATCACCACCTAAACGACTTCAATGCGTTGTAAGTTGTGTAATATTTCACCACTGCTAGATGGCAAATAAAGAGTTCAAACAGAAGTGAGGTCGCTTTACACGTCAAGATATGCTCACTGCTCAGTTGTGATACCCTCCCTACCGTACCCAATTCAAGACATTGAAATCCAAACGTGGAATGGCAACGCGACGTAACCCTCGCTCTAGGCCGTTCCACCAACTTATTTCGAAAATCATCGTCGTCGCAATTTCAGTTTGTCCCGAAGATACGCAGATTTGAAGATTTTACACCAATGAAAGTGGATCAACAAAATACTCCCGAGATTCAAATGTGGCTCAGCTCGCTCGCGCCACCTATACGTCAGCGTGCGTCCACCCCCAAAACCCTGAAATCACAACTCAAGTTCACCTCATCCAATCACAGATGCTCATTTCTCGCCAATATTTTCCTTGCTGCGGAGGTGACGAAAGGGTGTTTGCGACTGCCTATTGAGAATATCAAGATTTGGTGGTGTGACTGCTGTATTGTGATGAGTTCAGCCACTATAACTTGGCCACGAACGAGTGGACGAGTGGTGTTATGTCATGAAGCGGTTGACGAATCAAAATGCAATACCGGACATGGTTCCTTGCGTTTCCCTGTTTTTGCATCGATCTTTGCGCTCCAGACAACGCAATGAAATTCCTCATTCAAGGGCTGAGAAAAGCTGGATATATCTTGCATCTTCCCAAACATAAACTCAAATTTGTCCATCAAAAGCTTTGAGTAATCATCAACAGGATCAATCCTCATTCTCTGATAACATCGCCGCAAGACAACAACAACTCACAGTTACCAAAACAGGCAATCATCTCAAAATGAAGACCGGATTCTTTCACCATATCGGCACGTTCTTGCTGTTTGCTGCCACCATTCTCCTCTTAATTACCTCAATCTCAGCACCAGTCATCAACTCGATCGCGCTTCTGAGAGTGAGACTTGATAATGGAGGATTGGTTGAGTTTGGTAGTTGGGGTTATTGCTTGCAAGGCTCGGACGACTCGTATGTTTTTTTCTGGTTCCTATCATGAATCTCACAGTAAAGCTAACAACTCAAACAGATTTAGAGCAAGGTTTAATTTCAATGATGGAGATCAATGCACAGGAAAGCACATTGGCTACAACCCAGCTGAATTTGTGCAAACTCTCGACGACACCACATACAACAGAGCCCAGATCGATACTACAAAAGCACTTACACGCGTGATGGTTCTTCACCCAGTCGCATGCGCCCTTGCATTCCTCGCTTTCCTCTTCGCAGCAGGCTCAGGCTTTTGCGGAGCAATCTTTGGTGCCATCACCGCGACAGTTGCCTGGATCGTTACACTTGTGGTGATGGCCACTGATTTTGTCTTGTTTGGAATTATCAAGAACCACATCAACGACGATGGCAGCGGAAGTCACGCATACTTCCATACTGCCATGTGGACCCTCTTGGCTGCATTCATCTGCCTATTCTTCGGGACACTCATCGTCTTCTTCACCTGCTGTTCTTCGAGAATGCACAGACAAAACCACGTCGCAGTAAAGCATGAGACAGGATACGCCCACGGTACACCAGTACGAAAGAGACATTTCTGGCAACGCCGAACTACCAGATACTAGATGCTTCATCGACGAGAAGAAGAAGGGAAATGAAGGGAACTTGACGAAGATCCGCACCAGACATGAGTGTGAATGTGAGAGTGGGGTTAATATTGGGGAATGGACTTGTATAATTTCAAAATGGCTGGTGTTGAAGCGGAGCGGGAATGCGTGTTTTATGAGATACCATGGATTTTCTTTTTACATAATGTCTTTTACTGCTAGCGCTATGATACCAACTGAACACTTAATTCCAAACAAAAATCAAACAACAAGGCTTGCAACTCGCATGAAGTTGAACAGATGAAATACTAGCAATTTTTAGTGTTGATATCCTATGTTATCATCATACCAACAATTCTCGAATGGTACATGACCATAATCCGAAAGTTGTTCGCACAATGAATAAATAGATGTTTTCAACTTCTCCCTAACCTTACACATAAGGTTGCGAGCAGTAGAGTTCCGACCCTATTCATTTAGATCTCTTCTTCTCGGATTTTGCAAGACACAGTGTGCTTGAAAAACAGCAAGAGTCTAGACAAAGAATTTGGCATGAAAGAACCTCGATGGGCCGTCGTCTCCAGCTGATACTTGTAGCTTCTCAGACCGAGAACTCGATGACGCGAACAATGTTTCGTTAGACTTGGTATGTGTATGTTTGGCAAGATCACAAAACATAAGAAACCTTTATGAAGCCATCAATAGCATATGGACTGAAAATATGTATCAACCAAAAATCAGACAGACTCACATCTTTCATACATTCAAGGTTGAACTTTGTGTGGTGAATAAGGTTGATCATTGCCAAAATGCTCGTCGAGCACAGCCCCAATTTAGCCGAGGCTTTGGGTTCCGATTCCAAGGATAATTTCTCGGCCAATCACGTTCTTTATGCCATTTGCCCGCCCAATTTTGGTAAGGCGCCACGATCTACGGGTGGAAGGCTGCCCTTCGCTCGAGGCTCTGTTGAATTCCAGCCTTACTGCCCAAAGACGAACCTACTCCTCATCGTCAACACCAACCACGCTGCCTCAATCATCTCAACAATACCATCGCTGTGGTCATAGTCGCCGTTGAACCGCTAGCTGCTGACAATTAATTGCACTGTCATGGAGCCTTCGAGTAAGAAGCGCCGCCTTGCGCCTAAAGTCGCCGAAAAACCACTGCATGAGCAGGTAAGGCGGACGATAAAGAATGTCATGAATCTCTATGGAACACTCACTAACCGAATTTCTAGTCGCCGCAGATGCGATACGACTACAAGGCTATGCCTCCAGTCCAAGATGCAGCCCCTCCCCCAGAACGCACCGACTTCGAGTCCTTTGCGCGACATTTGCAAGATGCCGCAATGCTCATCTATGCCCAAGCCAATCGCTCGCCATATACAAGCGCCTCCGTTCTTCTTCTTCGCTGGGAAGATGACTTGAGTGTGGAACCAGATCTTGCGTCGTTGGAAAAGGCTTTTCGCGAGATCTTCAACTATCGGACAGAAACATGGAGCATTCCAAGCTGCCCTAACCCAAGCGTTAAACTGTCCATGCAAATGGCCCAGCACATTGAATTTGCTCGTTCAGATCACCTCTTGATTGTCTACTATGCCGGTCATAGCTTTATTGGCACAGATCACAATCTCTACTGGGCATGGTATGAATGAAAATACACAGCCTCGTTGGGGTAAAGCTAATTTGTAACAGCAACCTTCGTGAAGATTCCTCTAGATTGAAGTGGGAAGGTGTCAGATGCCTCCTAGAAGATGCTCAGTCTGATATCTTGCTCTTGCTGGATACTTGCGCTGTTGCGGATGCTCCTACGGCTGGAAATCATGGCGTTAAGCAGGTAATCGCTGCTTATACTCCCGATCAAATTGGACGGGATGTCGGCCCACTTTCTTTCACTGCCAATCTGGTTGATAGTCTCAAAAGACTCGGAAGTGGCCGTCCTTTCAGTATACAACGTCTACATGAAGAGATAATCGCACAGAAGCACAACAATATTCTCATTCACCAATCCCCTCAGGCCAATGGCTCCAGCAAACCTACATCCGCCCATGAGCGTATGCCAGTATGTTTCTCATTAACACCTGGCTCACTTCAGAGCATCACGCTCTCCCCAATTGGTATGCAGCAAGGCATGGCTGGAGGATCTGGCATGTCACCAATGGGCTCCCCCGAAAATGATCTTCAATTAGGACCAAACAGTCTCGGTGGCCAGCATGGGATCAAGGTTAACTCAAATTCAGATCTCACGTTTGAGGAAATGCGCGCTCTAGTTTGCACAACCTTTTTGGGTGAGCCGAGTCAGGACATGGCTTCCTTCAAGCAATGGTTACACAACACTCCAATGGCGGCTTCGAAGATTGCTGTTGAGGGTATGTTCCATGGCCCTCCAACCGTTCTACTTGTTTCCATGCCTATTGCAGTCTGGAACGTTGTTGCTGCTGATCGAACTTGCGCTTTCCTGGGCTACGTAAACTCACATAACATGGCAACCGAATATCAGCATCTTGTTGGTGGAATCTCGCCCATTGGCAAAGCAGCAACATATAGAGAGCTTGAGGATGGAAAAATTCTTCTTGAGGCTCGTGAGGCGGCATCCACAACGCCAGTCATGATACGTCACGACATGATGCGTCCAGAACCTGCAAGACCAATGGGCACGCCAAGTACGGTGAACCCAACTATCTATCCAGAACCCAGCTCCTCCTCAGCTATAGTGGAACCAAAAGAAAATGTCGAGGATTCGGTTGAGATGCACGAGGCGGCGGAGCAGCTTAAGGCCCTCAGCCATGTTCGCCATGTCAGTCACGATAATCTTGCTAATGACCGAAATCATTCTCACTTACCTTCAGAGGACTCGCCTGGCTTGAGAAGTGCCCGCGAAGAATCTGCGTCTTCCCAGGAACAAGTAGACTCCGGTGCTGAAGAGCCATTGTACAATTCTGAATTTAATTCCCCGGCCTCAAGGCCAAAACCACGAAGATCCATACAAAAGCAAGGCCCAAAACAAGACACACGGTGTACACTGTGTAGCCATGCACCTTTTAAAGACTCGTCGTCATTACGAAAACATATTGCCGCGGCTCACACCAGGCCGTTTCCTTGCGCCTTTTCCTTTGCGGGTTGCACTAGTACATTTGGTTCCAAGAACGAATGGAAACGACATATTGCCTCTCAACATCTTTGCTTAACTTATTACCGATGCTCATCCTGTCCTCAAAGCTCAGTAGAAGGGAAGGGCAATGAGTTCAATCGAAAAGACCTCTTTACTCAACATCTCCGAAGAATGCATGCCCCATTTGCTATCAAGAAAGCTATTGCAAAAGGCGACAGCAAGCTGCAATTAGAATGGGAATCACATGTAAAGGAGATGCAAGCATCGTGTCTAGTTATCCGGCGTCAACCACCCCAACGCTCTGCCTGCCCCAAACCTGATTGCGCAAACGTTTTCGAGGGCGCAGGAAGTTGGGATGACTGGACTGAGCATGTTGGTCGACATATGGAGAAGGGAGAAGCTGGTCGACTTGGTGTAGACAGGCTCCTTGCACGTTGGGCTCTTGAGCAGAATATCATCGAACGAAAGGAAGATGGTGAATACAGACTCATTGGCACCGAGCGCGAAGGGAATGCTGGAGGCTACTACTCAGACGGCAATGGCGTGAGTAAAAAGGAAATGGATGAGAAAGGTGACAATGAGGGTATGATTCTTGATGCATAATGGGTTTTTAGGATATTTATTGAAAGTTACATGGTAAATGGGTTAAAAGAATTGGCGCAGGGCATACCATAGGGAGGGGTTGGTTTGGTTGATTTTGGTGGATTCTAGTTTACTTGCTCGTCTTTTTTATTTTTTTTCCTTCTTGGAAGCCCTTTGGGTCTGGAGTACAAAGTCTTCTTTTTTTGCTTCTTCGCTGTTTCTTGTAGCAATGAGCAGGATTTACTTACTTACCTATTGTTCTCCGTTTGCTTCTTTCTTTCTTTCTTTTCTTGTACATTCGTTGTGCTATCCTAGTTTTTATTATGTAGCCTTTCTGATCGAATAAATACGTGGTTCAATTGTCTTCATTGAAGGGTTGTAGTGTAGTGTATCGACCGGTTCGTGCAGAAACGGTAATATACTGTACTGGTTGACCGCATGTCGATACAAACATACGAAAATCGTGGGATTGGCTACATTCAATCTTGGCTGTATATTCCGTCTGGAGAGTATAAGTTGTGATTTGTTGCTGATTTACTACCGTACTGGTCTTTAGTATTTAGTATCAATAAGAATTCTTGGGTGATGGGGTACTTTTGTTGGTGTGGGATGGAGATGAGGTGGTGAGGGAGTGGGGGAGTGGGGGAGTGAGGGAGTGAGTAGTTTGCGGAGGAAAGGGAGAGGGGACCGAGGGGTTTCTCTTTGATGTAAGGATGATGTTGGGGGGGGTGTTGGTTGGTGGATTGATGGGTGGATGGGTGGATGTGTATATTTACTAACATTCTTTTTTGGCTTTGTGATGCTTGGATTTGGATACCGTAAGAAGCTATAAGTAAGTAACTTATTTACAGCTAAGTAAGGAACGCCTCCGTTACGTTACTCACTCCTCTAGATACATCTTAGAAATGCGTTGTACGTACTAGAATCTTTTTACATGACTGATTTATTTTTCCCAAGTGACTTGGAAAGATGAATAAAGATTTACGGATTCCACCCACGTCTTGCGTGTGAACTTTTGGTTGTAAGATACTGGATGTTTGAGAGGGAAGGGTGGTATTTGGAGATTGATGATTGGACTTAGGTATTTAGGTATGTGTTTGGTAAGGAGCGTGTGTGTTAGGTACAGTACTGTACTTTTGAATCTTGTATAGGACTTCCCATTTTTGGCCAGGGAGGGGTGTTTACTAGATGGGGATGGGGGATTTTGCTGTGGCTTCTGGAGATGAAGGGGTGTGCAGACTTTTCTCTTTTTGGGGGGGGGGATGAGAGGGTTTGGGGATTTTGAGAGATGGAGGGGAAATGGGTAAGGGGAGGGGGAGTTGTTACTTTTGCACCTTGTGAATTGATGATTGACTGACTGACTGGTTTTCATTGGAATTTGCAAATGTGAAATATAGTCTTGATTTGATACATGGACAGCGAGTGGTTCTGTTCTGCGGAATCTAACCGTAGGTTGTGATGGAGTGGTATGAGAATATAATGAAATAAAATCGTCGCATAATAATGTAATGTAATATAACTAAACAAGATGAAGTATGTTCTCATTGAGACGAAGCTACTTATCTATATACTCTTTACATAACATACAACCTAATAAATCATCCTAGCTTTCATTTCAACCGGCCTTGATGAAATACGAGACACTATCTTCCAATAGACATTTTCCCACGGTATACGGAGCCTATAAGACCGCTCGGTATATTGGAATGAGAGTTTTACCCCCTTTATCTTGATTGTACTTCACTTCTTGGGGAGGTCTGGGGCTAGGAAGCTAGGGGGGTGTTAAGAGGTTAAGCGGTACAAAAAGCTTGTTTGGGGTACGTGTTAGGTAAGGGGATTCTAGGGCCCTTGTACTGTGCGTAGACCTGGGGATTCGGGAGGACGGATGAGAGGTAAGAGTTGTTTCCCCGTGGGGTTTTTCTTTTCTTGGGGGGTGGATATTGGTAAGGAATGGAAGTTCTGGTCTGTGGGTATAAGAGGTGTGGAACTTGAAGTCTTGACCGGGTAGGTTGGATGTAAGACATCAGAAACGGGGAGATGGGAAGGGGGATTGGAAATTGGAAAATGGAATACAAGGAGAGAGAGGAGGAGGAATCAAGGCTATAATCAGGAATTAGATTACAATACCAGAGAATTAAATGCTGGAAATGGTAAATCGAATCGACGTTGGACATCGTTGACGGATCAAGTCTCGAAGTCTTGAAGTCCCGAAATCCAAATCCTGATATCACAAAACCGGAAACCAAAAACCGAAAGTCGTCAACGGGAAATGATAAGTCGCAACCTACTGTAAGTGCTAGAAAAGAAGTACCAATCAACCGAATCCCAAACCCCAACAACTGAATCCCATCATCCAAAAGAGGGAATATTTCCTTTCCTTCCCCTCTTCCACAAATCCTTCCCTTTTTAATTCTAGGCAACAAACGTACGTACCACAAGATCACAAGACCACAAGAACCCCCAAAATCAGTATCAGTAAATAGTACCCAACCCATCAGCTACTCGCCTACAACAAACAAACCCAAGAATCCAAGAAGATACACCAATCGGTCCTTCCATGGCGAAATAGAATAAGACAAACAGGAAGGTGTGATTTAATATTGCAGTAAGCAGCAGGGAAGAAAGAAAGATGTTGGTTTCCTTTTTCCTTGGAAAGGCTTTGGAAAGGGTGAGTTTGGAAATGGATGGACGAATCTCAGGATGTTTTTAGGGGGATTCAGGTGTAGTAGAAGGGGAGATGGTAGGATGTGAGGATAGGTAGGGAGAAGATGCTGGAAGTTGGAGGATGGGAAAAGTCTCACGGGATTGGTTTTTAAAGTTCTTTTTTCTGGCGTGTATTCTTGTCAATTATTAATGGGATATCAATTAGAATATTTGATATCTGCGGTCCTGAGTACACTACAATCCAATTCCATACTCGTCTAGGTACTTGTACCTCCATAGTAAACACCGTCCATCACATGACCCATCCCCATCCCCATCCCCCCCAGCCAAAATCCCAACCAATAGCGCACCCCCAATAGCATCATATTTTCTCCTAAGCTCTCCCTCCTACTGGACCGCACCAACAGCACCCCAAAGTTCGGTCAACACATTTACGCACACCCCTCCGCTCAACCAATCACGCCCGTCCTGGCTTGGCGGAACATCCTTATCGTGCCGGCACCAAACCACGAGGCGAAGGGTTCTACCCCGCTGATTGTGAGGCCCTAGCCCCTGGCCCCTGGGTGATCCGAAGAGGGGCGAGGGCGACGAATGGGAGTGTTGGGTGTTACTTAATAGGAGGGGGATGTTTGTGTGTAAAAATAGGTAGGGTTGGAGGTTGGGAGAGTGAGGGTATGGGATGTGAAAGGGGAGGCGGATACGGTTATAGATTTGGATTTCATGGTGGATTGTTGGGTTGTGAAAGGGTATTGTGAATGGATGCGGCATAGGAGATGCTCGGAGACCCTGATGTTGGGTCGGTGTCGGTGTTGGAGTTGGAGGGGCAATGCGAATGGCGGAGACGGCGCCGGAGCCCTAAAGACTTGGTCTTGGACTTCTTTGGATCCCTGGACTCAGCCTGGCCTGGTACACCTGCACATTATTATCGAACCAGTAGAAAGTGCACTTCTATTTCTGGGCTTGTGGTGTTGGTGTAGGGATAAACGCATTCAAAAGAAAAGAAAAATAAAGACATTCTAAATGCAGATAGCTAGCTTACTGCAAGCAAGAGGCGTGGATGTGGGGGAAAACAAGCCAGTGCCAGTGTTCCAACCAGAATGGTACTGTATGAGGCATAGTGAGCATCGGGGATTTTATGCCCTTTTGAATTTTCTTCGCTGGCTTGGCTGGGCTGGACTGGGCTGCAGACGGGAGGGAGAGCCTCTACTTCGTATTTCTGCCGTGGAGTGCGAAAAGAAGAGTTTCCTCGGGGTACGGAGGAAAGGACAGATGTTGTTGTGGTACGTACCATGTGTGAGCCGACCATCCAGGTACCTTTATACTTTAGCGAAACTTCCATAACTTTGGCATTGTTACTTCGTACCAAATGAATGGCCGGGCCTAGAAAGTAGTGAAACTTGGACTTGGAAGTTTCGACTATTTCGACTGATTTGACTAATTCTGCGGGTGCAGGCAGTAGGAAGTAAGCAGTAGGCAGTAGGCAGTAGTAGGAGTTTGCATGTCGTCTGGCCAGTAGACGTTCAGCGGGAAGATATCTGAAGAACCGCTCTGTCAGAATGAACCGCTTAGCAAGTGCCTAGGTACCTACTGAATTTGTAGATCAAATTGTTAGACGACAACACTTGCACTTACTGAATCGAAGATGTATTCCGCTTAGAGTCGTATTCATAGTAGCCGCTATATGCGAAGCACTGAAATCGGTTTCGTGTCAAGGTACAGCATTACTAGTATCGGAGCAAAATGCCATGGGCATGGGACAGGAAGTGGCATGAGAAGCCGTTTCCCAGGGACTCGAGGTCGTGCAAAAAAGGCTCACCAACATCTGCAATTACCAATTACTAAATGCCAATAACCAAATACCACAAGAAACTATACCGGTAGTAGCAGGTAGTATTAGCAGGTAGCAGTAGCAGTACGAGTAGTAACAGTGCTCGTGTGTGCATTGGAGAAAACTCTGCTGCATCTATGCTCTATGCCATGTGAGAGTAGCCGCTTTGGGGAAAAGCATCGTCAAGAGACAACGAAGAGATTTCTCTGATGCTCAAGAAAGGCCTCAATGATGGAATCCCGAAACGAGAAACGAGAAACGATAATCCAGAATCCAGAATCCAAAAACGGAAAACAAGAAACCGTAAACCGAAAGTGGCTTCTGTGAACAAGAAGAGACGGTGACAATGGTCCCTCATTAATTGCCCTGGGACAGGACCTGACTGGACCTTTGTCCCTCTCTTCCCCACTAAAAGCTCTCGCAGCCGAATCCCAGTAAACACACAGCCCCCTGCAGTGCTTCCAAGGCGCCGTGGGGCCTATTCACCTTTAGCGACCGCCCCCATCCTTATCGCTTTCATATAAACACAAGCTGTCGCTCGACAACTCTGCTTCTCCTTCCCTCCTCATACCCTCGTCTCTACAACCAGCTTGGTCTGATTGTCATCAACACCTTTCTTCATCTACTCCATCTGCAACTCTGTACCCATCGCAATCATGGCTACCTCATCCACCGTCTCCTACACGGAGAATGTAAGTTTTCAGTCCTCAAATTAACCCCGCGATTGTGCAGGAGCTGACGGTGAGGTAGCTCCTCAAATACATGAAGCTCGACCAGAAGGGAAGCGCCATGGCTGAGTAAGTATCTGACGATTTCACCATCTGCGAACGACCTCTAATAGTTCCTTCAGGTACATCTGGATTGACTCAACCGGAGGTGTTCGTACCAAGTCCAAGGTGAGCAAACTCTCTCTCAGCCCAACTCCGATTCCGCAACCCCACCCCACAGGCAAATCCATCCCGTAAAAGTAACCACCAGAATTGCTAACGAATCAATTTTCTTCTACAGACTCTCACCAAGGTCCCAGCATCTGGCGAGTTCAAGCTCGAGGACCTCCCAGAGTGGAACTTTGACGGTTCTTCCACCGGCCAAGCTCCAGGCGACAACTCTGATGTCTACCTCCGCCCCGTTGCCCTCTTCCCCGACCCATTCCGTGGTGCCCCAAACATCTTGGTTCTCACTGAGTGTTGGGACCCTGATGGAACCCCCAACAAATACAACTACCGCGCCGAGTGCGTCAAGTTGATGAACGCACATGCGGCCCACGAGCCTTGGTTCGGTCTTGAGCAAGAATACACTCTCCTCGACATGTCCGACCGTCCATACGGATGGCCAGTAAATGGTTTCCCAGGTCCACAAGGCCCATACTACTGTGGTGTCGGTGCTGGCAAGGTCTACTGCAGAGACATTGTTGAGGCCCATTACAAGGCATGCTTGAACGCTGGTATCAAGATCTCTGGCACCAACGCCGAGGTCATGCCAGCTCAGTGGGAGTTCCAGGTTGGTCCTTGCACTGGCATTGAGAGTAAGTTATATTTCCCCTCACCTCCAAAACTTGACGCTAATAGGTCATTCTAGTGGGTGACCACCTCTGGGTCGCTCGTTTCCTCCTTCACCGTATCGCCGAGGAGTTCGGTGCCAAGATCTCCTTCCATCCTAAGCCAATCCCCGGTGACTGGAACGGAGCCGGTCTTCACAGCAACTTCTCCAGCAAGGAGATGCGTGTTGAGGGTGGTATGAAGCACATCGAGGCTGCCATCAAGAAGCTTGAGGGTCGTCACAAGGAGCACATTGCGGTTTACGGAGAGGACAACACTTTACGTTTGACCGGCCGACACGAGACTGGTGCCATTGATACCTTCTCATATGGTGTCGCCAACCGTGGTGCATCCATCCGTATTCCAAGAGAGTGTGGTGCCAAGGGTTACGGTTACTTTGAAGATAGACGACCAGCTTCAAATGCCGACCCATATCAAATCACTGGTATCATGATGGAGACCGTAAGTCCCCGATGTTCACTTCCGAAGTGCTCCTAAACTAATCATTCTCTAGATGTACGGTGGACTTGACCAGGTTGAAATGAAGAAATAGACGAATTAATGCCACAAGGCTTGTATAGATTGGTGCGAAGGACGTACGTTTTTCGTTGGGCGAATAGCCTCTTTTTTGCAAGCGATGAAGTTTATGACGAGGGGTCCACAGTTAGTTTCTGAGAGTTGCCATGTAAATTCGAGGATCAGCTAGGATCAATTACGATACCAAGATTTTTCAAAAAATTGCTTTTCTCGTACATTACCCCACGCTCCACGTGCTTTCGTGACATATCACAATTGAGGTTTGATCCTTGTCTCTACCACCCCCACGCCCCTCGCAGCAAATGGAAATGGTGTAAGAGGAGATCGTAAGCAACGATATCCGCAATTTTTCCCCATCTGGACCATCTAGGGTTTCACTCGTGCCTCTGTCGGACTTTCAGCCTTGTTGGTTCCTGGATTGACATCATCTGTACCGGCAGTTGCAAGCTCATTGCCTATTTGAGCAAGTCCAAGCTCTTCAAGGCACCGAGAGACCAATTTCAAGATTTCCTTTCAAACGACCTTCTCCCACGAAATAAGTGAAATTACCATGCTCATCAACACATTCCGTAGAGGCAATCTAGCTTCGCCGTTGCGGAGGGCGGTGAGGTCGATTTCTACGTTGCAGTCGAATCCTCATATTGTATGTTCCATTTTATTTTCTGTTTCTCGCGGGCTGTGATGTGGGGTTTTCGTATTGCTTCTACAGCAGTATCGAGATATATGCTTACCCATTTCTCTTTTCTTCACAGCATGTCTTCCCCAAGCCGAATGGGGGCTCCTACATCCTCTCCTTCCTCTCTACGAATCCCCCGACCGAACGCCTCGCCATAGGAACTACCACCCAACTCCCCCCCACCACCGACTCCCTCGTCGAGAACCCACACTTCCTCCATCTCCTGAATGAGGTCCTGAAGCGCCATGCGCCGTCGGATCCCCTGGTGCAGAGCCAGGCTGCGGCGTTCGCGTCGACGTCCGGGTCGGCGCTGGGTTCGGGGGGCATGTTCTTCCCGCAGCAGCAGAGTAAAGGGCGGGGTGTGAAGGGTGATGGTGCCGGAGGAGCGAGCTCTCAGGGTGGTGCTGGGGGCGCGGGGAGAGGCGGGTGGATTCATGTTAGTGATGCGAGGGCGCCGCCGGATTATGGGCGCATTGCGTGGCCGGAGGATATACTCGGGAGTTTGGAGGTTGATGGGAGGGGGGAGTTTGTGAGGAGTGAGGAGGGGGAGGAGGGGTTGAGGGGGAATTGGCAGAGTAGTGGGAGTTATCGGGTTATTACTAGGGAGGGAATGTGAGTACCTATTGTGGAGTGGGATAGGTGGTTTGTGGTGTTTTTGTAGTGTTTGTACTGACTGATTGTTGTGTAGATTGGGACTTAGTGATTATATTCGAGAACGGCTGGTGGAGAGATTGAGGGAGGAAGAGAAGAAGGGTGGGCTGTGAGGATGATGGGTTTGGTGGGGATATTCATGAAATCAGTTGAAAGACTTCACTGGAAGGACTTGGACTGTTTTTGTTGATGAAGCGTTATTCACGACTCTCACGATGGACTTGGAGAGGCATTCAATAGTTGGGTTACACATGATTACCACGAAAATGGCTACTTCACCAATAGCCAAGATCCACATTCTGAAAGGTTTCGCGAGGTTGGAGTGTTGGTGGTACAAAAGTGGGTTGGATCTAGTTATGCTGGCTGGTTCTGTATAAGTATTTGGTGGAGGAGGGGAATGTAGATATTGTAATTAATTGAGAGCCGACAAGTCGTGATGTCGAGGAGAAGCTGAGCACAAGCACACGCACGGAAAAGACTTGACTTCTCTCCGCTACGGAAGACACTATTCATTCAGCTTTGACATCAGAACCAGTTAATCATCTTGACCACGGGCAATACCCGGCCCCGGAATCCCAATCGCCCTGCCACTTGCACCGCTCCAGCACCGTAACCCCACAATGAGAGTGTAATTCGCTTCTGCTGCTGAGCGATTACTACAATACGATTACTACTCCTGTGAGACAAGCAACCACCTCGATCTGCTCCAAGCCAAACCTCCCCTCCTCCTCTCCCCTCCCCCACCCAAACAACCACACAACAAACCATCCAGTCTTTATTGACTCTCCTCATTCACCCCTCCATGGTCTCTCTCTTCCTTTTCCAGGCTTCGTCTCAACTCACCACCACATCAACGCCAGCGCGCTCGAGCCTTTGATGGTGGGGCATGCATCCATCATCTTGAGAACACCAGCGAACACCCAACCCCTCCCCTCCCCTCAACCGAAAAAAGAAAGAAACACCACCAAAACAGCATGATGCCGCACGGCGCCGCCTACGATGACGGCGAGCTGGAGATCTCTCTGGCTCCCTCTGCCAACCGACGCGCACAGAATAAACCCGCCGACGCCAGCGGTCGAGTGCCCAACGGCGGTAACATTCGGCAACACCAAATTCCAGCTGTTCCGCAGAAAAAGGCAGAGCAGCGTATTGGCGCCTACCACATCATCCGCACGCTGGGTGAAGGGTCCTTTGGGAAGGTCAAGCTGGCTACACATCGTGTTACCAATCAGCAGGTTGCACTCAAGATCATTGCGAGGAAGAAACTCATTAGTCGTGATATGGCCGGTCGGGTGGAACGAGAGATCGAATATCTGCAGTTGTTGAGACATCCTCATATCATCAAGCTGTGAGTTTGGGATTTCATTTTGGTGGGTGGAAGGAAATTATTTACTGACGTAATGATTTACAGGTATACCGTCATCAAAACGCAGTCTGAAATTATTATGGTCCTCGAATATGCCGGTGGTGAACTCTTTGATTATATTGTGCAGAATGGGAAGATGAAGGAGGATGAGGCGAGGAGGTTCTTCCAGCAGATCATATGTGCCGTCGAATACTGTCACCGACACAAGATTGTGCACCGCGATCTAAAACCAGAGAATCTACTTCTGGACGAGAACCTTAATGTCAAGATCGCCGATTTTGGACTCAGCAATATCATGACGGATGGGAATTTCTTGAAGACGAGCTGTGGAAGTCCGAATTATGCCGCCCCGGAAGTGATCAATGGGAAGCTGTACGCAGGTCCGGAGGTCGACGTTTGGAGTTGTGGGGTCATATTATACGTCTTGCTGGTAGGAAGATTACCCTTCGACGATGAACATATTCCTTCTCTCTTCGCCAAAATCGCCAAAGGCCAATATGTGGTTCCCAATTATATGAGTTCTGGATCAGCGGCACTGATCAAAAAGATGTTGGCTGTGAATCCTGTCCACCGAGCTACGATCGATGATATACGTCTGGATCCTTGGTTTGTCAAGAATCTGCCGGCGTATTTACAGCCTCCGGTAGAGGAATTTATCGATACAGGAGTGGATCCTATGAAAGCTATTACACCGAAAAATATAGCACCCCATGCTAGTCCTGGGGTGCAGGAGAAGCTACATAACCAAGTTACGGAGAAGATTAGTAAGACTATGGGATATGGGATTAAGGATGTACAGGAAGCGTTGGCTGCTGAGGAGCCGTCTGCGATCAAGGATGCGTATTTGATTGTCAGAGAGAATAAGCTGATGCAGGCGAATCGTAAGTACTCTTTCTAACTTTTTGAGATCTCCCCTCGAAATTCCGTCAAGAATATAAACCTCGAATCTTAGAGGTCATGAACAGGGCTAATTTAAGATAGCAAATCTTTCGGATGATAAAGGACAAATGTTATTCCAAGTACCTTCTCCACCAGCTTGGAACGATGGTATCAAGCTGGAGAACGTAGTTCAACCATTTAAACCACCAACTGGTAAACCTCCTGGAGTAGAACAAGCACTTCCATTGCAAACTCGTCCGAGCTCACTCATGGATGCCATGTCTCCACGTTCTTCTAGCTCAATTGGAACTGATAGATCTATTCGGCCTTATGTGAGTAAAATTGGCATTCTACCAAGCAGTTTACCTGCCTACCATCGCGACTTTATGGAAGCTCGTAAGAATGGAAGAGAAGCTGGCGTGGCCCTTTCAACCACCCATTCGGAAGCTCATGAGCCACATCCCCAGAGTGAGGCAGAGAAATTAGAAACCATGCGCAGACTCAATCCTCACTCTCGAAGTCAGATCAAGCTTGATGAAGCGAGTAAGAGACCTAGCGGTATGACTCCAGTTCCACCGAGAAAAGCCAAGCCCACGAAATGGCAATTTGGTATTCGATCACGCAATCAACCCTTAGAAGCAATTGGCTGTATATACCGTGCTCTGCAGAAACTCGGTGCGGAATGGATTGTTGATGAGGACTATGAGTCGAGTGGGAGAGCGGAACATGTAGAGGATAGGTGAGTTTACACACATTTCGAAATGGGATGTGAGCTAAAGATGATAGGGACAATGACCGCAGCTACAACGAGCATGGAAGCGGTGCATCTCTCCATCACGCCGAATCAATGGACAACCGATCCGGAAACGTTAGATTTGGACGCGTAGATCCTAACGCGCACTACAAGCTCCCCGCTGATCCATGGGTTCTTCATGTTCGTTGGCGCAAAGACGGCATGTTCCCCTGGTCCCCCTGTTACTTACCCACTTACTCATCCTCCTTTCTTCTAGATATCCGACGACAATCCATCGCCTCGCTGAACAGTACCGGTGGCTCCCTCCCCTCCTCGGAACTCTCGTCGCCCCCAAAACATCCAAATAGTAAGTCATCGCGATCCCCGGATCCGGTGGATTTGGTGGTCATGCATCTGGATATTCAGCTGTATGAGATGGAGCCCGGGGTGTATCTGGTGGACTTTAAGTGTGCGGGGTATGAGACGGCCGAGGGGATGTTGCTGGAGGAGAAGGATGTCACGAGTCCGTTTCCGTTCTTGGATCTGGCGAGTAAGTTGATTATTCAACTTGCTGAGGCGGATTGATGAGGATGAGGCATGAGGGATGAAGCAAATGCGTTTACGCGACTTTTAGGGGGGTTTACCATTACCGGCGTTTTTTGTTTTTTCCCCATTTCTTTTCTCTTCTCCTGTTTTCTTTTTGTGCCTTTGTTGTTTTAATGGGCTTTTTTACCTACTTCCCCCCTATCCCCTTTCCTTTCCTCGCTTGCCCTTTTTTTTTTATCGCCGAGTGAAGAGGGGGATGGGATGGGATGGGAGGTTGGGATCTTTCCAAGCGAGATCCTACATCTCGTCGTGGAAATGGGATGGGATGGATGGCGGTGGGCTGGAATGAGATTACTGGATGGATGGATGGATGGATTTGGCATGAATTGAAATTTTCTTTTTATGGGAGGGAAGGATGGATGGATGGATGGACGGATGGATGGAGGGATGGGTGGAGGAAAGGATGGTTATGCGGCAGGTGCTGCGGTATGCTACTTGGTTGGCTTTATGGTAAATTCATGGGTGAACTTAGTGGAGATAGATGAATGGAGGGAATTGAATGATGTGAATGAATGAATAAGTGTGGAAGTGATATGAGTGAGAGAGAGAGAGAGTGAGAGAGTGGGAGAGAGTGAGAGAGAGTGAGAGAGAGAGTGCGAGAGAGAGTGTGAGAGAGAGAGAGAGAGAGTGTGTGTGTAATTGAGAGTGTGTCTTTGGGGGATTGTTGAATAGAGAGTTTTTTGATACTTGGTTGTGATGATTATGAGTGATTTTTCTGTGCTGTACTATAGGGTTACTGCTGGAAAGCCCCCCTTCTCCCCTACTTATTTTACCCGCCGGCTGATGTATTGGTTTCTTTTTCTTTTTATTTCTTCTTCCTTTTTCGTCAGGGGGAAGGGGGAGTGGTGGTGTGGTTGTTGTGGTTGGTTGGTTTTTGTGGTTGGTTTTGTGGTGGTGTGTGGTATTCGGGATTTGGGATTTAGAGGAGTGATAGTGTGTGCAAGTGTGGAAGTGGGAGGTAGGGTGCGTGATGTTTGATGTTTGATATTTGAGACTGATACTAATCCTAAATCTCTGCCATTCGCCATTTCTTCGTCTACGTCTAGTACAGTATTTGACTTTTCCGAGTTAGATAGGTATTATATAATATACTAAGTAGAGTAGAGCGGATTGGTCTTTAGGGGTTAGGGAGTAGTTTAGTTTTTCCGGGAGAGTTGGTTTTATTTGAGAGGGGTGTAGGTAAGTAGATGATCTGTTTTTAGGATTTATTCTTGTATATAGGTAGTACGTTTCGGTGGTGAGTATATACACAGAAGAGGAAGCGGCTGCGGATGTATAAGAAGAATTTGAAGTTAGTAATAGGCTTAGTGTAAGTCATTGAATGGAATTAAAAGACTTAATCTAGAAGGACTTGAATTCTTCTTTGTTAATTGGTTTGTTTATAGCTATCCCTTCTATACGATAAAGCGGCCGAAAAAATGTGCACTTCTAGGTGGAGGGGAAGTAACTACTTTAACTTATTTTTCTATACTGTATGACTAAGTTATTTCGCTAACTAGGATACGTTTATAAGCCTTTGAGCCTTGATTTAACCTAGTTATCCTATTTACTCAACGTTCGGCACATGGAATTATTCCATGGAATTATTCCATTCTATTCCACCTGGAAGCCTTCCAGAGCTTACATAAAATGGAAAGATTCCTTCTATTGTTTAGTAGGCTCTGGAGATTCCATGGAATCCATGGAATTCCATTTATAGTAAATATTTATATATATTCAAGTGAATACCGCATCTAGGTAGGGTGGATAGGACCTTCACGTGATATGCTAGGGCACTCTACCTGTACCTATATGTTATTTGTACTCCTAGGGACTTTCTCTCTACTACATATATACGTAGGTGCTATTGCGACTAAGCAGAAACTTCCTATTAGCCTGGGTGTCATGTGACGAGTTCCATATATTCCATGGAATATATGCCTCTGGAATGGATTCCTTCCATAAATATACTAAATGGAATGGAATCCTTCCAGAGGAGGGCTCTGGAACCGAATGGAATTCCAGTTGCCGAACGTTGTATTTACCTATCTCTATTTTTAGTATACGTTTTTCTGGCCCCTTTGATGTATGGAAGGGATATCGAATTGGAATAGGAATAGGAATAGGAAATTTTCATCGGGGTTAGTTCTACTATAGTATCTAGAATTTTAAGTATACGACTACCGATGTTATACTATCTCCTTGTCGCGGCATATGTGCATTGCGATTTTTGAGTTTGCGAGTTTTTATTTAAGCGGTCGGAGAGGTCGGAATAATGCCTAGTCGCGCTTAGGGGCTTGGCCCGACTAGCTCCGTACTAATTAGGCTATACTATTGTTAGGTACTAAGACTTAGAGTAGGTATCGCTATCTTAAAAATCGTAATATAGATATATCGCGTCTAGGAGATAAATATAGAGGGTTTAGTAGAGGATTTAATAAGAGAAAAGGTTTTACTAGAATATCTCTTATAGTAAAGTACTTAGATTAAAAGACGAATTTTATATATATTTTATCTATAAACTATAGAGAGGTAATAAAAGAAGTGTTATATCTTGTTTTTATATAAATTTATATACTAAGAGGGTTAAAAAAAATGTAGTTTCTGGTATGTTTTCTACTAAAATTTGGGGCTAGGTATAGAATTCTAATGACCCTTACTATAGTAGTAGTACTATAGTTCACTTTCTTAACTTATTGTTCTAGTTCTGGCTAGTATATGTAGCAAAGCTTTCCTAGAGTTGGTTTCAGATGTTGGTTTTGAATGTTATGTTTGTTTGGTGTATTTTTGTTGTTCTACGTTTGGTTTCTGTTTTGCGAGAGGGGTTTGGAGATGCATTTGGACCCACTTAAAATAAGCGAGAATGTTTGAGTACATGGATATTATGTATCACAAGCCACAACACAAACAATGAAACTAATGCGTGCTACAGAAAACTCATAATTGGTTACACAAATTCTCAATTCGTATAATTCCTATTAACGAGTGTAGCGTGTTGTAGTTACAACCATAGTAGATACATGTCCCCAGGACATATCCCCCTAAGGCAAGAGGCGAAACATATATATCCCAGGTAAAAGCCAGAACTGACATCTGTGGTACTTCATAACCCAAACTCCTATAACCAAACGCCTAGGCAGCATCCTTCTTGGCCTCCTTCGCCGCCTTCTCCTTCTCCTTCTCCTTATCTCCATTCTTTTTGGGGGCACCCGTGGATTGAGGGGCAGCAGATCCTTTAGGCTTGGTTGCACCCGTGCCAGTAGGAGCAGGGGCAGCCGCTGCAGGAGCACCAGCG
>LT855412.1:2222853-2265962 GCA_900184765.1 Hymenoscyphus fraxineus | reverse complement strand
CGCAGGTTCTTTGTTTGCAGAAACATCCTTAGAACCCTTTTCAGAATTTGCCTTTGGAGCACTCGTCTTTTTTGGATTAACACCACTCTGAGCGGCTGTACCTGGCTTATTAGCCTTGGTTGGGTTTTCATTTTTGGCTGGGTCTCCGTTGTTTGCAGGTGCCGGTGCTCCTGCGGGTGCTCCTGCTGATCCCACTCCCTTGGGTACAGGTGTCCCTTTCGTGGTTGCTGGTGCTCCTGCCTTTGTTCCTGCAGCTTTATTTGCATCATCGTGCCCCTCTTTAATGCCAATAAATCAGCAAATTATGTTAAGTAGCAAAACGGAGATAATACACACCATGTGGAGTACGAGAGTTGAGATTGATATCTCGTCGAATTGCCACATTTCGTCGAGCTACAACCTTCGTCTCAGCTTCCATAGGAATCGACGAAACGAGTGGGAAGACGACTATGGCGATTGCCATGAGTTGAGAAATTGAGTATTTCATGGTGGAGATAATGGATTAAAGTAATGACTGGCCGGCAGTTGGTACGTTTTGAGACTTTTGCGGATAGAGTATATGAGGATTGATAAGAACAGCTTATGAGCAGGAATGTGCTCTTTATACTAGACTTTCCTTCTTTCCTTATGGAAAATCCCTACAACAGTAACATTTCGAGTGTATCATGATAAGCAGGCATCTGTGAACCTATTTCCACGTCTTTGGAGTAAAGTTGTCTTTCAGTTTCCGCGCAATGGGCACAGGGTGGCTACATTGGACGAGAAAGTCCTTAGCTTCTCGCATTCAGAGGCCCGTCAAGATGTAGGTAATGGGTACCATCGATACTTTCACGAAGCTACATAGTCCTGAAGGACACCCCCGTTGAAATATTAGACTACGAAGTACCCAGTCTGTTCCAAGTTTGACCGGTCGAGCATGCCATTCACCCGGTTGAGAACCCGAGAATAAGGCTAGAATAGACTTCAAACCTAAACCTTACGATGCTATCGTGTAGACCTACTGAACCTTGTGGTGGAAGGGGTGATGACACGAATGTGGATTGATAACCGAGACAGCGTAATACCATAAGACTTCTAACGAGCGATTGCCCGTTGACACAAAGGTTGACACATGAGTCCCCTAGAGAGCCAAGATTGTCCAGTCTTTGATTTAGGTTTACGGGACAGGTTTCCAACCGCCCGATCTTCCAGACGAAGTGCGCGAGAAGAGAAAACGGCTACTGCTTCGAAGTATATTTAGCCAGGGGGCGAGTCTTATGCATACCGCAACTACAACATACTGTGACGTATTTACCTCTTCTTTACAACTCCGAGATTCCGCTGGGAACTCGCGCACCAAAGTGTAGCTTGTCACATTCAAACTCATGTTGAATATACCGTGCTTAGTTAGTTTCAATTGTAGTATGTTGACGTTCCGATTGGGTTTAGCTGGCGTGTCCTCGCTCCCAATACGTCAATTAAAACTAAATCTGTTGGTAAAGAAAAGGTACGGAGTAAGGGATATCCCTTCTTCGATGTCGATGTAGGGCTTCCTGTCCGCTGACATAGAGCCTCCAACAATCGTGTGCTATATCATGAAAAGCATGTCTGGCAAAGAAAAGGAGACCCCGGTATCTGCACGAACTATATTTCGCATCATATAATTTCAAAACATTGCGTCAATTGATCTGAAGGTCTGTATACAGTAGTAAGAGCTTATTGACGTGTTGAATATAAATGCTCACAAGAAGTGTAGCGGGACTTTCTAAATCCAAGTCTGTGTTGTGAATCTAGTACAAATAGCGCGTTCTAATACACGGATCAATTTACACAAGTAGTAGATTACTTTTACTTGAACTCAGACGATCTACGCAGATCTTGATAAACTTCGTCTTCGACGTAGTTCGCGAAGTGTAAAGACAACTGAGAGGATTCCCATGAAACACTCGGACCAAACGATTTCCATAATCTACACTATTGACTCTCTCGCTTGGGTTTGAAAAAATATAAATGTGCCCTGGTCGCTCTGCGCATTGTGAACCTGCTTAGCGAGGGAATAAGCGTCAATTTACCCGACGCCCTAGCGTCGGTTTACCGGTTTCCAAATTTTCCGTATGTTGAACGGGGGCTTCCCGAGTTGTAGAAGTACTTTGAAAGGACGAAGTTAAGTAACAAGAAAGCTAGAATGGAGATTCGCGTACGTACGTATTTTGAAGGATTCAACTCTCCACAAGTCATACCTCGTGGCTTTTGAAATCTCGTAGGACATCCTAGTGCGGCTCCCGCATGATTTTCATGCCGTTATTCGTCATCTCAGACTTTGGATGGCATTGTTTCACGGATAACTTCCGACGACTGTAATCGAGGCTTCTAGAATAAAGATCCGAGTCATGCCTCGCCACAACGCTAACGTTTGATATGCTTCCATCGAAGCAAGTGGACACATCGATCTCATAAAATAGATGCTGCCCCACTCCGAAGTCTCATCAGAGACGCGTACTTGTTACTGTGATATAAGTGTTGCCAAGATATGGCGCCCCTTTTACCAGGTTCGAGGATGTTCACGTGATCCAAACTCTTGTAGGTCGTACTTTGGCCTACATGGGAGCGAGTTTGTATCATTCACACGAGCGCTGCATTTCATCTTGAAACTTTTGTCCATGGGACTCTCAATCCTTATCCTTCATGAAGACCAGAGACGCCTATGATGTCAAATACTGTACTTTCTGCGGTGGTGTGTTGGTAGTCAAAGGTCGTATGGTTATATCGCACCTCTTTTGCAGTCACAACTGCTACCAGGGAATCCGTTGATTGGTTTATTGGCACCTATCAAGAACGCGATCAATGGTAACGGGTAGGGTATGAATTGATGACCGGTCGTTTCCCCTCAGAAATCAAAACTTGTTATATTAGGCATTGGTGGCGGCGTGTAAGTTAGAGTAAGTTGGAGAAGTTTTCGGCTCAATGTCATCCAAACCTGAAATACTTGGCGGTAGAAGGTGACGTTGTGCTTTGCGTGAAAATGTCCTTTCAGTGAAAATGTCGGAGGGACGACGGTAAACGAAGAAAGACAGAGCAGCCGTATCGTCGGTACGAGCCTTGGCCCAGCTACGTCAATACCATCAACCTGCAGGTGTAAGCCGAAAATGGTCGTCGGAACTCCATACTTTGCCAACGAATGTTCAAACCAAATAACAGACCTGTTCCCGGACTCCCGTAACATTCGCACTGGTAAGAATCCGAGTTTGTTCGTCTTTTGAGTCTGACATGATGAGAGACTCGAGTGATGTCAGTTGAAGCATACGAGAGAGGACCTCGCTTACTTGTACCAGCAGTAACAGGATGTTTCCCGATCTGATATTTTGGTAGCACGCGATTTGTAGAATTGTGGTGCATATTACTTGTTATCACTACTAAATGGCTTTTTGTCATCTTACGGATCTGTGAGAAACTGTGTACATCGTGTAAGTGAAGGTGTCAGTCAAGGTCATAGTTGCATAAGCGAAATTATTCTAAAAAGATCAAATTAAACCACATATGCAGCTTAAACCCAATTTCAGAAATCCAAACAAACAAATCATTATTAGGATGAAAGTGAAAGGTTTTGTTGGTATAAGTTGGTGGAATAATAAAGGTACGAAAACAGTAGCAAAAGTAGACAACAACGAGTACAAAAGTACAAGTAGTAGATGATTGATTGTGTGTTTGCTACGTAGAATCCAGGCGTATATACGACTGGATTCTACACGTGGATAAACCACGTGAATATTTCGCATCAGGTTTTGCTCCAGTACTTTTGTTCAAAGTTTTGGTCCAATCCGAGATTTGTTTTCTTTGTACATGATCGAAACACGCAGAAGATTTGTGAAATGATGTTCTCGAGACGATATTCCCAAATATGTTGCATTTCATGTCAAAGCTGAAGGGCTGGCAGAGACTTTCAAGCCTTTTAATTGAGTCTCAAGCTCTCCTTTATCATATCCGAAGCCTTCTCCGCAATCGCGTAAATAGTGCTAGTCAAATGTCCACTAACCTGAGTTGGGAAAATAGAAGCATCCACAACTCTTACGTTTGCAGTACCATAAACTTTAAGCCTCGAATCAACTAATAGTCAGTGCGTCTTCCTACGAAGCTGTCGCTTGTAGTCAGCGGAAGCAAGTGTAGCACGGAAGCAAGTGTAGCATCGGGACGCGAATATAGTACTTTCCTATAACATAGCGCCACCTCTACTAGTCAAAAACACATAAAAGTTAGATAGACTTAAAGGTATAATTAATTACTACCCTATATAAAAATATTACGTCGTTTTAAGTTAATTTACGTGCGATGTAGGCGAGTTTTAGTGTTCCTGTACTTTACTAAATTTTGGTTGGGTACGCACGTGACTAGCTTTTAGTATGTCCCGAGGTCTTTTTGCGTGCGTACGCTTAAGGTCGTGTACTTTCCTCTATTATTTAGTATAACTTAATACGCTACGGTCGTATTTACCTTCTAGGCTAGAATCTAATAGAGATAATTAAGAGCTTTCTTTTGATCCTATATAGAGGGTTCTAGCCTAAAGATTGACTATGTTAGAATGAACCTAAGGCTATATGCTACACTTGCTTCCGTGCTACACTTGCTTCCGCTGACTACAAGCGACAGCTTCGTAGGAAGACGTACTGACTATTACACCGCCAAGTTCACGGGGCATCATAGAAGCAGTTCCAATATTGTGGGAATTTGCGCCAACTAGAAATGGTTAGAACGAATAGAAACAAGTAATTGTAAATACATCGTTTTAACTTACAGTTCTTCTTGATATAATCTCCTAGCATTTCATCCGTAGAATTTAGGGGAAGAATGGCATATCCGGGAACAAGCTCGATTGCTCGGTCTTTTACTGGGCCGGTAGCCCAGAATTTTCTAAACCACTTAAATATTGCTACTTGGACATCCAAATCAAAGTCTATCAAGAAATACTTAGGATCAATAATGGGAAAGACTAAAGGATCCGAGGAGTTGATGTGAACATTCCCTCTTGAAAATGGCAAAAGTAACCACATGGAGGCAGCGAGAATTTGACTTGGACCCGCTCCAAATGTTTTAGTGGTTCCAACTATGGCCTCAGCGTTAGGCACTTGGTGTTCAAGAAGATCGTATTGAATTTGCAGCAGATACTCGATTGATGCTTGGCTGACTGAGTTGTTGTTTGCTGCTGCAATCTGGGAGGCCCACATTCTTGTCGTGTCTCGTGTTGGTAAAGTGGCGAGGAAGTCATCCATAGCTCCGTATGCTACATATGATGTGATACCATCGTATACTTCAGTGGAGTTATATTGGAGAAGATTTAGAGGCTGATCGACCAGGTTTTCGCCGACGCCTGATAAACTGACTTTAGTAGAAATACCGCATCTTTCGAGGATTCTGAATGAGTTAGCTAAGATTGGCTAGTATTTCCAAGGAGGATTACCTGGGATTTCCAATACCAGAAAGCTCAAGTAACGCAGGAGATCGCACAGAGCCGGCTGAAACAATAACTTCCTTTGTCGCCTTGAACGTCCCTATACTGCCGTTCTGGCGGGTAACTTGAACTGCTTTTGCTATGAGCTCTCCAGGCACAGACTCATCCCATTCAATTTTGTTGGCGGTTGTGTTGAGGAAAACATGAAGATTGGTTCGGCTCTCAATTCGATAGTAATAGGCTCTTGCAGAATCCTCTCTTATATTAGTTGCACTATCCAGGGTGCTTGGCCAAACACTGAATCCTCTTACATCGCCCCCATTGGCATCATTGTTCGATGGCAATCCCAAGTTTGCCCAAGTATCAAGAATGATTGTGTGTAAAGAGCCATTCAACAGATCTTTTGAAAACCCCACATTCAACTGACCCCCTGTCCCATGGTAGCTGGGATTATAAGATGCACCATTTTGCATCTCCTCAGGAGTAGGGAAAGTGAAATTCTCACTCTTCCTATAATAGGGAAGAAGGTCATCCCAGCTCCATCCTTTGTTTCCAATTGCTTGCCAGGAATCTATTTGAGACTTCTGTGCCCTCACATAAGTCATACCTAACCAAATGAGCTTCTACAACACACGAGTAAGCAGGAAAACCAACCATTTATTGTGCTAGTACCCCCAAGTGCTTTGCCTCCCGGCCACGACTTTATTTGTCCTGCAGCATGTATTTGATTTACCGTTTCATATTGCCAGTCAATTGAAGTGCCTATAGCCAGAGTGAAACCATCGACTGCTGTAACTGTCGGATTGTCGAACACCTTATCACCTGCCTCAATTATCGCTACTGTGATACTTGGAATCTCGGTGAGCCGATTTGCGACCGCCAGACCTGCAGTGCCTCCACCTATGATGATAAAATCATACTCAAATGCTGCAGCGAAATCAAAACGAGAGGCGTACAAGGCAAAGATGCGCAGCAAAGAATATTGCAAGCCACCCATCTTGCATCAATGTCTCTCTGAAGTGGAAAAACGCCTATATACATTTCTATGACTATTCTTGCTTACACACGTGACAGCCGACAATCCGATCTTTTCTGAAAGGAAAACGAGAATGCCGTAATGATATGGTAAGAGATGAGAGTTATTCTGGTGTTAAAGGAGGTTGGTCCAATCAAAAGCAGATACCCCTACACCCTCCTCTGCCTCCCCCACCATATTCTTAAAATAACTTGTCACGTCACCTGATATAACTTTCAAAACAGAACTTCAGCTCCGGCCATAATCAAATTCTTCTTGTTGGACTTGTTCTCAAAGTTGAGTGTTCTATTTCCAAAGAACTCAAAATTTCATTCTCAGTGAAGCTTTCTTGTATATTCCACGTGGATTCAACTATAAGAAATAAAGTTCGGATCGATAGAAATCCGATTTTCTGCCCTCCTCTTTTGGTCATGACAAAGTCTCATTGCAACGTCGGCATGCAGCTCAAGCTTCAACAACACCAATCGGTGATATTTTGTCCAGGTTTATGACGAATCGCACAAGGTGCAGATGACCGTCACCTGGTGGCCACGCGAGATGGCTGAATACCTGCCCAATACGAAGCCAAATGCATTTCACGACATGCTGCTCGCTATGCTATCACAGCCAAGACCCAGTGGAAAACACCAACACACAGCCACTGAAGTGCATGATATCAATTATCTCAGAGATATGATTCGCTAAATCATAGATGGATGCAGCCACCTTGAGGAAACCACCAACAAGCCCCCACCACAAACCCCAGCTTTGTGCCCCCAATATTCTGGAAAAATCGTAGTACATGCTGACAGCCTTATTTTATAAATGTTCCTCCAATCATTGAAGCGTACGGTCTCCAAGTCTGCAGGCAATCCGCATCAAGGAAGAAGAAAAGAGGCTGAGGGGTTTTTCATCCTTGGTGTCATCACCGATTAGAAAAGCCATAGTCTAGGCTGCCAATTGATTAGGAGGGTTGTTATTATCTGCTGCTTCCTAGTAATCGGCTATCCTCCTGCCATCAGGAACGGTGTCGATCTCTGACAACACCAACATCACCAAACACCCAATTTCACGTTGGAATCTTTTAACCATATGATACATACGCTTTTTTCAAAAAGTTTTTCCAGCGCGGTTAGCCAAATCTCACGAGAATTTGTACCAAGCTTCGTCCCAGTCGAGCCAGCCAGTCTTCTTTTCAGCCCCGCCCCGCTTACAGATTTATCTGTGCCGCACCCACTGAACACTGCTATCCATACCAAGTGCTGTTTCTATAATCGCCCTCTGAATCTGTTTACTCTGTTTGCCTTCAAATTTAGCCCCGGAAAATCGCTATATTCATGGAGGTACAATTTCGTTACTGCGAAACCAAAAGTCAGGCGCTGTTTGGGTAGAAGCTCTATGCCCAGAGAAGGTACCCCTCGTATTCAAGCATAGCTGCCTGTGGTATCGCAAACCCGATTACTCGCCATGCGCGCTTCAACAGTCGGATGGGTTTGCACAGCGGGTTTGGCGGCTGCAAATACACGAGGGAAATTGGCGCCTTCATCGAATACAAACGACGACCAGGAAGTTTTGATTGTTCCAAATTTGGGCCACTCGGTTCAAAAGATCGCAGAACTGGCGCAAAATGTTATTGTGACGGTTTTCGCAAGCGAATCCATAGAAATCGCAGTTGGACACGAGAACGAAAATACGAACGATGCCCTCGAGTCCAAACAACATTTGCAAATAGTGACGAGAACGAGCGAATTTGCAGTGACATCCGCGCATCCCAAGATCACACCGGGTCCTTCATTATTCAGACGAAAACTTGGTTCGAATAAATGGGCTTTGATACATGAGGGAATACAAGGTCAGAAAAGAGATGCGACGCAGTGCCCGGTAGACTATCAACTATGCCCGAAATCGTTGAACGGGGGATGTTGTCCCAATGATCGAGTTTGCGGAGCGAGTAGTTGTTTACCCACAAGTGCTGCTCCTGCTTCCGCTTGTGGAATCTCGGGATACATCGCTTGTGGGGCATCCGATGGTGGTAAGTCACTTATAAGAATCTTCTTGATCCTGTCAAATGTCTAACCCATAAGTAGGTGGTTGTTGTCCCGGAGGATTTGTATGTGGCCAAGCCGGATGTAGCCCTTCTGCTGGTGTTTCAGCTAGCCAGACATGCGGCGCAAATTCGTATCAGTGTGCAGCGTCGTTTGGTGGAGGATGCTGCAAGAATGGAATGGGATGCGCTGTTAGTACTTGTTATGTAACAAGTATATCCACATTTACTCTGCTCGAGACGATCACCACGACAGACGCCAGCTCCAACCCCGTGACTCGAATAAACACCAAAATCACAGCAACGACCCCCGTTACACCAACCGCAACAGTACCTTCCAATGAAAATTTAGTGACAAAGCTCCCTTCATCGGCACCAGTAGCGAAGACGGAAGCCACCAGTGCTTCGAAAAGCGACAGCACTGGACTTACCACCCCAACGATCGGTGGTATTATTGGAGGTGCTATTGGGTTTCTTGTAATAATCCTAATTATTGCTACTTTCATCATCCGACGTCTAAATAAGGTAGTCAAGGTGACAGAAGCTACAAATTCGCGAACATCGTCAAGTGGTCCTCGGTCAGGCCGGTCAAGGCCGAGAGCTCCTTCAAACCAAATGATAGAGGTGGACCAATTATCAGTTGATCCATTGATGATGACGCCTTCAGAGTCTAGTGGTATCGTCAGACGCCCTTCTAATCAGTCATCGAGTATCTATAGTGCTGCACATGAAGTGGAAGCCAATTCTCCAAGACCTCTCTTTAATACTTACAGCCCCTTCTCCCCGCAACCACCCTCGCATACACATTATCCAGGAGGTTACAATCCAGTCTCGACTTCAGATTCTCCCAACTCTCAAAACTATTACAGACATGATCGTGAGCCATCACTAGAGCCATCGCCTCCAACATCAGTGAATCCTAATGGAGGCTACTTTGACCTCCCTATTCAATCCAACAGAGGTTCCCAAGGCTCAATATTTACTCGAAGACCCAGCACCCACGGTCGAAATTGGAGTAATTCCAGTGACCAAAGTAATGTCAGTCAGATGTCCGATCCCGTTGAACTTGAGGCATCACTCGACGATGGGCGACGCTCAAGTCTTTCGCGCGCGCTCTACGGGTTAGGAATGGGAGGAATGTCCCGAATTGTCAGTCGAAAACTTAGTGGCGGTAGCGGTTCCAGCAGCAGCGCAACTGTCCAACGCGCACAATCCAAGCGGACTCCAGCTTGGCAAACACCTGCCTCTCCTACGGCTTTAGGTCATATAGCCGAAGCTTCCGAAAGTCAGTATCACGTCGATGACATTCAATCAGCGCCTATGAGACAACAGGGTCTCAGTGGCTCACAGCTACGAGAAGCGGGAATGAGTAATTCTCAATTAAGAGAAATGACATTGTTTGAGGCAAATCCTTATACGGATCCTAACGCACCTCCAAAACCGAGGCCCGCGCCGAAGGACTATGATGATGAGGGTGGTGGGGGAGGGAAACATATGACTTACGGGTGATTTCTTTCAAGTTCTATCCATACACTTCTGCTTTTGGGAAAGGGTTTCTGGGGAATACACACAGGTCTGGCATAGGGAATTAACATAATGGGCGGCGTATCTGCATAGCGAATAATTCATCTACTCTTTGTTCTTTTGCTTAGGAGTTCTTTTGGAAAGTGCTTTGAAGCATTTGGGATGAATAAAGCCTGTCGGACTTCTATTTTACTGGTATTTCTAGTCTAACTGTTTAATTCATCAACATGAACAAATGCACCATCTATATAGTGTGATTTATACGGCATTTGTATGCCACTATATCTAGCGATGGAAGTTGGGCTCGTGTGATCTCATATGTTTTACCATAGGGCATCTTCCTAAACCTCGTGAAAGGGCGATGAAACGCAGAAATAAATCATAGGTATACCAAATGTTATTTATCTACATCATCTAAGATGTTTCAAACAACAGAACTTGCTGACCGATTAAACGAAAGTATATTGCTTATCAAAGGGTCTTGTTTTACAATGAATGCCACGATGATCCTCATTCTATTCTTCTTTCACTTTGGATTTCAGAGCAAAACGCGAGACATCATACGACCGACTCTTATGTTTCGAGATTTGGCCACGGAGGGCAGATTGGAAGCTCAAACTCACGCGATCACGTGATACCGTAAACATCAACTCGCTTGAGTGAATTCACCAGAATTGCCTTTGTCGCTTAGATTGCCTGCGCCTCGGCTAAAATGTATACTTTTGCAAACAACAGCCACCTCCAGTGCACTTAAAATCAATAATAGACACAACACACTGTCCTGCAAAAAGCCTCTGATATCCCCAAATAACAACTTCTCTGAATTGCACCAAGTATTTGTTGATTATCGCCTTGCTTCTTGCACAAGCTACGTAAGTCAATCATCATCATATCGTTCATTATATTCGCCTCATTACCACTCCACTCGAAAACCCAATACTAAGATTTTCTCATCCAAAGAGCCTACAAACAGGCATAAATACAGTGGAACTCTCTCAATGGAACAAATCTACCAACCAACAGATATCCCCATCATCAACGCACCCCACAACACGATCCTCCACCCCCATTATCACGGCCTCAATCGGTTCTGCATCGACTCCGCAAGTGAAGGTATCAGATGGCTGACCGCAATCGGAACTGCCAACGCCTCCCACATCACCAGAGTGTGCATCTCCATACCATCCAGATACAACTGGTTGGACCTTGACAAACCACTTTCAGGGCACCAGTGGTGCGACTTCTTCGCTTTTCTAGTAAAGCGTGCACCGAAACTGAGAGAGGTAACAATATTCTGGGATTGTGATGTTCACGAGTGGAAGAAGGGCTTTTTGGGTGGGGGGAGTGATCCGGATATGTGTTTGGCGCTCGAGGAGTTGGGGAGGTTGCATGAATTGGTTTTCGCGGGGTTTTACGACGAGGATTGGCCGGTGTTTTTTGGTGAAAGGGTTGGTGTGAAGGTTATTGAGGTGAAGCGGGAGTTGGAGATGAGGAGGGAGTTGAGTTTGGCAGAGAGGATGTACTTGGATAATCTCAGACTATTTAGGAAACGGTCGTGATTACCAGAGTGGTGATTAGAGAGGTTTTTTATATGAGGGGAGAATGGCACAATTCGCCTTCTGCTTTTTTGTAGTATTTTGTATGAGTTGAATCATGAGATAGATTCAGTTCATCAGAATAACACTTTTGTTTCACACCCAAAATATAAGGAATGGTACACAGTATCGTCATTCTTCCTAGTCTAAATACTACCAGGATGGGTTATTCATCTGACTGCCTAGAAAGAGAGAAGATGAGATTTCGCTGCAGAAGGAATCATTTGATCAACTAATGGTACCCACTTCACTCTAATGCTCCATGCTGGGTCCACGTGGATACTATTCAGTATTCACCACAAAAATCAATTCTTCACAAATATTATCTATCTTGAAAATAATGAAACATTCGAGAATTAGCCTGGAACACGTCAGATAAATCCAAAATGACTTCCGCGTTCAGACTAATCAAGCCTGATCGTCCCATTATTCCAATATTAGTCCCACGTTTTGAAATGAATAGTACAATAAACAAAGTTCGCTTAAATTACGCAATTCTCTTCGAATGAGTTGGGGTGACAGTTTCTGTTCCAACGCCTTGATTCAGTTCTTCTATACAAATGCCCGTAATCATATTAACTGAATACGCAGGGATGTTACATGTGTGTTAGTATATATTAAATACACTAATTACCACCTGAGGGTACTGGACTTAATGAAACGATTGTTCAATCATTTCTTACAAAAAGATCAAAATGCTCAGTGAATACGTTTATTATAATGGAATGAGTCAATAAATGGTTATCTACATATAAAAAAGAATAAAACTTTATCGTTAATTTCATGACCAATGAGTTAGGGATATATCACTGTCTTGAAATATGATTCCTTCTCAAGCAAAGCTTCAAAACTTTCCGTGCTTTACTAACACTCAAGATTTCTTTGGTAAGAGAATAGAGAGACTCTAATCCCTTTTGTTTCGAGACCCAAGTTCTTACAGACAACCATAACCTTGAGAACCCACAGAGACCCTGTAGCAACCATTAATAAAGCGATGCAGCATTCGCTCTCCTTCCGGTTGAGGTATTCTTAATTCGCCTAAATGTACGTGTAACAACAAAAATACATAGTTCAGTTTGCGAATATTGAATCGTTTAACAACATAAGTCATCGGAGGTATCCTTCCCTCGCTCAACCACCCAGCAACTCTCTAAGGACTAGGCACCTCTTCCCCCAACCAATCCGAGAGCTTCGGTGGTCTCAAGTCCTGCCTCTGTCCCTTTCTCTGATTATTAACCTGATCTTCAATACGACGTAACCCCTGTTGAACATTATAAGCCACCACCATCCATTTTCGAATCAGATCCCTCCATAAGGGAGGTATTTTATGCAAAGCCCGTAGCTTCCCCAAATCTTGATATATCGTGTCTGTATCCTCTCTCCAAATTGTAATATCCTTGCTAATTTCATCATCGGAAGCAAGGATACATGTCAGGGCGATGTTTATAAGCTCGGCGCATGACATGTCGAATACGCTTGTGCTGGTCCCCTACGAATGATGCTCAGTTAGTATTACCATTCACCATGACACTCCTCAAGGAAATCGGAAGGGATAAAAACTAACCCTCAATATTCCATCTAGCGGTGCAAACGCCAGGCGCATTTGATCCTCGTCCCCCGAAATGGCTCTTTTGAAAGCTATGCTGACATCGTTCATATCTTCATAGTGTTTTTCTGGAAGATAGAGCCCGTCATCTGTTGGTCCATCCTCTGGCTCCTTTACCGGATCGGCCAATTGCATTCGTGACTTCTCTAGTGTCATCAGCAAGGTAGACTCAATACCCTTGGCGTAGCGTTCATGATTTCCCTCGTTCTCAAAATAATCTTGGAGTTGACGTAGAAAGCTTCTTGTCATGAAATTCCACTCCAGTAACCTCAGACGCCGGGATTGTAAATAGGGGGGTATGGTCCTATCCTTTGATGTGGCTTCTGCGATTACACTAGCCCATGGATTAGCAGTCAGCTTGATGCTTTAATCTTTTTTTAAGAGACAAAAACTTTAGAAAATAGAACCGCCAGGGAGATCTTGCAAGTAAAGAAGAAGATAAGATCCCCTTTCCCCGAACTGACTAGAATAATGAAAAATAAATTCTTCAGAGACATGACTTACCCAACAGACTTCTTGTATATTTTAATGGCCACAATTATCGGTGTCATAACATCGGTAAGATCCGCATTGGCACTGAGAAGTCCCAATATCTTTTCCAGTCCCAAATTCGCTTCTTCAAGGTCAAAAGTAACACTGTCCATCCTTCCTGTTCTCTGAGCAAATTCTTCAGCCCACGCAATCGCCCTTCGTGCCGTTGGATCGGATTTCGCTAGCCTCTGAATCCAGGCCTTCTCAGCTTCCTCTTCAAGCCAGTCTTTTCCGCTCTTATTTTGTGTATAGTCCGTCTTCTGTCGTGCAACCTTTATCGTACCATCTGTCGGACATATAAACTTTGTAAATTTGTACAGCACTTCTACACCTGAGAATGCTTTCAGTAGATGCTTAATCCCGAATCGCCTAACAGCAGTCGCCTCGTGAAATTAGTTTGGTACACGTAAATATATTCAGGGCAACGCACCCAAAAGTCCTCCTGGTGGAATTGTTCTATCATCTCCACTGTAAGAAACCGCAGCTGACGGGTATCGGGGAGAGGCGGCTCTATCAGAGGTGGAGGGTACCCAAGAAGACTTGGCCAAGTGTGTATTTCCCACCCAAAAGCTCCCCCAGGTCCCTTTTCCCTTGGTATTATCCGGTCTACAATTCCACCAAGTGCCTTGCTACCCTTTCAGCTTCATTTTATCAACTTGAGGATGGAAAAGTATACGTACCCCCACTTCCCATTCAAAGCCACGTTCGACTTGCCCACCAAGACCTTCCAAATGATACATCGACTCATCGATCCTAAGATCTCGCCCATGCTCTCTCGCATACGAGAGCCAAAGGGCATGCACAACCTCATGAACAAAGGTAATTGCAATATGGAATTGCGCGCCACGAAGCTCATGGTCAGGTAACAACGAAGGATTATGCAGAAAAAGATGTTGAATGAGCTCCACCTGAAGATAGATATTGATCCTCGCGAGGTCAATGACAGGTTGTCCGCCATCCTCCCAATCTGATGGCTTTCCCGGCCTGGCAAGTGGCCATGTCAAACCCCAGGCACCCTCATCCTCTTCACCAAGAGCAGGGTTGGCTCGATCGTACATCGGGTCCAGATTTTTATTCATGAACCCTATTCGCGTCGGGATATCCTGCGAGAGTAGATCGAGATGGTGCTTTACCTTTCCTCTGATATCGTCGACCCATTTGCTATCCCAGTCACGCAGGCGTACTCTAAAGTATTCATTTTCGTCTTGTGGGTCGAACTTTAAGGAGTCGTCTATGCGCTCAATCTTACCATTACTTCCAAAAATGCGATGTAACTACCATGACTTTAGATTTGCACGTAAATCAAAGATAGGATATCTCCTTACATATGCTAGCGTCGATCTATCCATCAACAGCATTTCTGCGATTCGTAAACCAGGCTCTACCACCTCCCAAACAATCGGATTATTGGCTTCCCAGTTTCCCTTATAAGGTATGGTCGGGATATTGATGTTCATCGGCAATGGGGCTTCTCGAGGGGTTGTAAATTCGACGTGATCATATGATTTGGGTTCCTTTCCCCTCCTGTAGCTCCAGTAGCCTTTTAACATCCTTCGCGATGACTCCGTCTCCCAATTTGTTTTCCTGGTCAATAGACCCAGAGGATTCTTAAGTGTTGGGAGTTTCAATTTTCTTCCACTATGGTGGTCAACTACCGGGACAATGTCAGAAGGCTCATGAAAAACAAGCCCAAAGAATTGGTATTATGTCAATTCCATGGTTTAGCAGACATGCTGGCACTAGAGCCTACTAGAATGCTTAAGGAATTATGGGGTCTTACAATCAATATGCTGTTGTGTTGTATACCCAAAGAGAACATCCTTCTGATGCTGTCTTATTCTACGTCGCTCTTCGACTTGATTTTCATATTGTTTCTTTGCGAAATCCGAATTGAAGACCCGTGGCCATCTATCCTCGGGTACAGGAGCCAAATCGGGTATATCATAACACATGGGGTAATAAATAGGGTCCGCCATATTGCGTAGATATTATTTTTAAAGAGCTGCTTCTGTCCTTTTTCGAACTCGCAAACCACTATCTACAAAATAGGAAAAACGTCAGACCGGCGCATGAAAAAAATTCATGTACTCGTACCTTCCCAGCAACAGCTAGATACACAAAGGAAAGGTTATTTCATTGTTGGCGTGGATGAGATCAGCCAGAGTGCTAACAAAGAAATCGTAGGAGAGCATAGGGGGATATTTCTACATGAAAGGAGCATACGCGATGGCCTGGGAACCTTTTTTGTTATTTCCTGTAAATGGTTCGGCGCCGCCTATTGTTAAACTTCCATGTCATCTTCTTCACAACAAAATGGGATACTTAAATATAAACTTTCCAAGTGGTTTATAAGGCAATCAATCTACCCCCAAGCTAATAACGTAGGCTGTATTAATGTTGCGATATATCTACTACTTTATTACATGGATATCTAGAAGCCTAGCCTTTACGAGTATTATACGTTTAGAATACTATACGTACTAATAGTTATACTAAAAATATCTTATACCTCCTTCTTATCCTATATATCTTACTTATTTATAACCTTCTCTTTCCTTCCCTTTCCCTTCCTTCCTTCCCCTTTCTTTCTTATTCTTCTACCCTTCTATTCTTCTACCCTCTTCTACTCTTCTATTACCTACCCTACCTACCCCTCCTACCTAAACTACCTAGTAAGTAACCTAGTAACTAAAAACAGCCTACTCCTCCCTCTCTAAATTAGTATAAAGTATCTCCCTATTACCCCTAAATACTACCTCTTATAATACCTATAATTCCTATAAACTATCTTATTAAAACTCTACTTTAAGACTTCTCTTACTCTAGTATATACTAATATTTACTATTTATAACCCCCTCTTCTAATTCCCCTCTCTTCTCCTTCTCTATNGTAGAGCGTTAACCGTTATTATTACTATTACTATAACTATAATAGTATTATTATTATTATTATTATTACTATTACTATTCTTAAGCTAATATATTAAATAATAAAACCTTAAGTATAAAAAGGAAAATTATTATACGTAAAGCCTACTACCTACTACCTATAGAAAGGAGACTTAGGAATATAATAAGAAGGAGGTAGAATAGAATAAATATATAGTTTATATTTAGTATAGAGTTTACTTACTTAGTTTACTTATTTTATTTTCTCGGGGATATTACTACGACGATTTAAGAGTTAAGAGTTTAGGTAGTTATAGTAGAAGAAACTTTATATAAGTTATTATAGAAAATAAGAGCTATAATAAGAGTAGACTTCCTACTTCCCACTTCCTACTTCTATTTTTATACTAGTATCCCTTAGAACTCGAATAATTCACAAAAACATCCTAACATCTCTCCTATAATTTAAGAAACCAAACATTATTCCTAATTCATTAATTTCAAAGCACGCTACAAAGCTATGAACTTTCTTATTTCAGCCGCTCAATCTCCACTCGCTCTCCTTTCCAGGAGGAATCACACCCGCCAACTTTTACATAGTATTATTAGCACCCGCTCCAACCCCTATCCTCCACCAATTCACCCTACCCCTCATACTAGCAAACCAACAGAAATAAAGAACAAAAGAAACAAGCCCTCCTTCCCATTCCACATCACATCCCATTACCTCTCCCTTATCCCACCCTGACCCAGAGTATTAAGTAACGGGTATCCGCGGTATTGGTATCTTCGAAATCCAAATCCAAAGCGAAAAGAAAACCAAGACAAGTAAGGAAAAGTTGCGTTGTGCATCAGTAAATTTAGTCGCCGTCAGATTCCTTACATTCTCCCAGTCATGACCGGATTCTCATTCCCCAGCGTAGTATTGTAAATAACCGGCTGCTTCCCGTCGGTCGCATGACTGTTGAGACCATTCGATCCTCCATTCATGCCATGACCATTCATAGCACCATTAGTACCCGTCATAGGAACCTTGGAATTGTCACTGAATGCTTGATCGACCTGACTACCAAATCCCGTAACAGTCGAGCTTCGCTCGCCCGCCATGTTTCCACTAGAAGCGGCCATGCCAGAGTGTTGAGCAGTTGGATTATGAGCTTGGTTGCTGATAGAACTGGTATTTCCAATATTCTGTGGTCCCCGAATACCTCCTGTGTTGACTTGATGGTGCTTGCGGGTAATTTCCGGAGCTTTGGGGAGATTGGATGAAGGCTGTGCACTTCCAATACCAAATACAGGAGTCTGCCATGTGGTTGGGTCCTTGATTGCAAGTTCCTTGTACTCAGTGGCCTTGCTAGAGATTCCCTTCTCTAGATGGATATCTGGGAAAATGGAGTCTTTCTGAGTCATGGCCATGTTAACCTTGGTCTGGCTGGCGACTTGTTCGGCCTTATTCTTTCCTTGCAACATCTTCTTCTGAATAGCAGATACATAACGACTGTAGATATTTGGAGCTTGTTCGGGATCTTCAACGGCTTCCTGAAGGGCACGATCAGCTTCCTTTTTTACTTCAAAGAGCATCGAGTCGAGTTCTTCAGCTTGTTGCTTGATGGCCTTTTCCAAAGCCTTCTGAAGCGCTGGTCGAAGAACCTTTAACATAAAAGGCTTGAAGATCTTGAAGATGAGCTTGTGTCTGGATTGCTTCAATTTAATATCAAAGTTCTTCACATCCACGTCCACTTTTTCGATTTTGAAAAAGTTTTGCTTATCAGATTTAGAAGTAGTGCTCATCTTCATTTTGAAAGAGAAGCCGGAGCCGCCAAGGAAGATATCTGCAACTCCAGTATCCTTGAGTTTTGGTGTTCCCTGTTTACGATTGATGTAGTATGACACATCGCGCAAATCGCATTGAACACCAGAGACTTTGAGAGTGACGCTATTGCTGTTCTTGTTGGCAACGTTCTTGCGTCCCCATCGGAAGTGGTGATCCGATTCCAACTCGAAGATATTTGGCATGAGATTATCACTCTCGATGACGAGGTTCTCAATGATAGCATCGACCATAGGATCGCTGTACTCAATTCTCGGCACTGGTACGTATCGAATACCCTCAAAAACGGCGGGCAAGATGACATCGCTGAGATCTTTGAGCAAATGAGGTTTGAAGGTTGGCTTTCCGTTCTCATCGTTGCCCAAATCGTTGAAGAGTTTCTGCAAGGAAGTGGCAAATTGCTTGTTTAGAGGATCATTGTCGAATTCTTTGCCAAGGAATTTGATCTCATCGACGATGCGATCAGTGTGGTTTCTGTACCGGTCTCGAAGGAGGAAGTTGCCGCGATCGTAGAGAACGTTCCACTCCTCCTTAGCACGATCCTCCATGATGTAACCCTGTTCTTTCAAACACTTTCGTACGTAGGTATTCATGTTCTTGAACCAGGACTTGAGCTCAGGATCCTTGTCAGCGTCTCTGTAAATTGTATTCAATGATTCAAATAGGTCTTCGGTTGAAGTGCCGTTGGCAAAACGCTCGATGAGAGTCTTGAGATCATTCTCGGCCTTCTTCAGGGACGAATCAGTGTGTGCACCCTTGACTGTTCCAGTCGACTGTTGACCAATGGTGTTGGCGTGTCCGGCATATTGTTCAGCCAAATCCAAAAGTGTGGTGATGGCTTGTTGGTAATCAGGGTGTCCTTGACATTCAACAACCATCTTCTTCAGTCTCCAGATGGTTTGTTCTCTACGCTCTTCGGGCATCTTCTTGGAGATGTAACTCTTGGTCTTCTCTCTGGTTTCTCTACCGCGCTGCTTGGTCTCCTCGGGTATATTGGCTGAGGCCCGTTCCTGCAGCGTAGCAGCACCTTCTCTCAACCCCTGATTGGCATCAAGTCCTGAAGCTGTTCCATCAGAGCGATCTTGACCAGCTAAAGCAACAGCATCTGCTGGGTCACGGCTACCGCTGGGATGAGCAGCTTGTGTGGCATCTCCGGCTGCATCGCGTAAGTCCTCTTTTTGGACAGGACCTTTTTTACTATATGTTTGCTTGATTTGGTTCTTGAGAGTATTAGTAGACAAATCGGGAACGTCATGCCAAGTATTATCATCTGCAGCTCTATCGATCTGGGAGAGCTGATCTTGGTTAGGCTTTACTTTGGAGGCCGCGTTGGTTGCCGCGTCGCCAGCGATATCTCGTAGGAGGATAGTGGCATCATTTACTGCGGGTTACGTTAGTGATAGTTAAAATTGAGTGGAGCAATGACTCGATTCGACAAAAAATGGGATAGAATGGTCATCAACCCTCCAAGGTTTAGTTTGATTGGCAATTTCACATGCCATTCCCCAAATAATTTCAAGGATGCAACCAAATATTCAAGAAAGCTTGGCACAATCATTGGCAAAGCTTGTGATACTAAACAAAACAACTTACATAGTTTTCTAAATTGACCATTGCTGATGATCAATGTTCCGAGTGTTCGTAACCCCTCTAATGCCTCATTTCCATGTTGCTTGGCTTCATCCTTTCCGACAGGAGCACCGGGAAGCGCAGTGTTTGCAACATCGATCTTTTGGGATTCCCAGATGAAATCTTGGAGAAGATTGCCCTGGTTTTTTGAAAGGAGAAGGTGTTTGGCTTGCTCGACTACACTGCGGAAATCCTTGACCAAAGCTTGTCCCTCTGGCGAAAGTCTGTTGGAAGGATTTGCGAGTGGTTTCGAAGCAAGGAAACTGTTCAATGCAACGTCGATTTGCTCATTCTGTAACGATGTTAGTTATTTATTATTGGATTCTGTGCGACTGTAGCGTAGATAAAATCATTTTCCCGATTCTGGTGCTGGCTGTGACCCAAGGGAGCACCAATGACGCGAGACACAGTTATTGCACGATCGTCGATCATTGAAAAAATATTGATGTGAAAGAAGAGGGAACAGCTTGGAAAGTGTCTCCCTTTTCTCTCACATCAACATCCTCATTGTAGTCCTCGTTGCGCCAGCTCTCCCTCCCGACCACAGTAGTTGTTCGAAGAGTGTGGATGGCGGTCAAGGTGTTTATTTACTTACAGATGGGACTTTTCCGGCCTGGAAAGCTACAGAGAATATGTTAGTCATGAGCGCATGCAAAGCAAAGGGAGATATTCGTACCTGATGCAATGCCGTAGAGTTGAAGCTTGCGATTGACATCTGCCTCTTTCTCCTGAATATTGGTGGGTTTGTTGACGGACGTCATGATTAAAAAGGCTGGGTATCGTGGGTATCACTGAACGAAAAAAGAGGAAGAAAAAGGATGGATGGAGTCGAGCGAGAGAGTTCTCGCAGACTAAAATTGATGATGGTGGTGGGATGGAATTCCTCAGATGGCGACGGGGAATGTATGGATGTTTTTAGAGATGTTGGCTTGTGTTGTGTGGCTTTGGTATGTTGTCAATCCAAAGTGGTCAGTGTTTGTGTTGGAGGAAGAAAGGGGTGGAGTGCAGGCAGGTGCAGCTGGGCGGTGGGTTTTGAGAGAAGCCTCTTGGGATTATTGGCAACCAAACTATTCCATCATCGCTCTTTCTTCGTTTGTAGGCTGTGAGCCACTGAATTTTTCCTTGGCAGGCGTGGCCCTGAAATTTGCAGGTATCGGTATGCGTTGCGTAGCGTAGCGTCCTCGGTACAGGCAGGTTTTTCTTGTTGCTACAGCGTACCACAGCTGTAAAAACAAGGGAAGCGAGAGATGCTCCTGGAAGCTTTCCCACTGACGTAGTTGACAGGGGTAGCTGGGGTAGCTCCGGAGCTTTGAGGCCGCCGCCGCCCTTGAATTCACTCTCGATCCTCCCCTTTTTTTCAGACTCACAGCCAAAATGTACCGCCTCTGTCTCTTTTTCTTTCATCTGCTCCATGGCTTCACTAGTATCCTTCGAGGTCACTACCAGTACTCCACGACTATTGGATCTCGACCACGCCACCGCATCAACGAAGACGTAACCGAGCCTGCTTGAGTCAAGAAGAGCATCTGAAGGTGTTTTTATCCATATCACCAGGTCACATTTTTCTCCCCTCAATTCAATCAATGCACGTCATCAACAATCAAATGCTTCATCTCCCCATACATATCGTGCACTCCCATCAGTCCAAAATCATTCTTAAATTCGCTGCTCCTCTCATAATTTCCTTGTGGATGATGGCATTCCTGAATTGCCATGCCGGCAACCACCCATGTCCATGCGCCGATCACCCGGCCAGAAGCATCCAAAATCTCCCAAAACGGATCGCAGCGTAAGGTTAATTTTCAGCTGGTGCAACTTTTGGGGGGTAGAAAAGCAGGTATCCGTGCTGCACCGATACCGTGTCATGATACCACGCTAAAATATCAATTTGGATCTGAAATATTGAAGAAACACGCCAGACATGCAAACGAGTGCCCAAATTACAGGGGTGAAACGTCGACGTGTCGCATGGTTTTTTGGTGGCGTGGTGTGCGGTGTTGTGTTTTGGCCGGTTTTTTCATGACTTCATTGAAGCTGGAGACGGGATGATTGGTTTGGGGCTCTGCAATGACTATGCTGAGCAATATCACCATCTCTTTTTGCCACGCGAATATTTTTCTTGATACTCCTACTCGAGTACCGGTATGTATTTCAACCTTCAGGTCTCATGCCATGAGGTGCTCTTACTACGATTTTCCGAAAATGATTTAATCTATCACGAAGCTCCCTCCTGCGCTTATTTTATTAGCCTCCTCTCTCATGGGTCCGTGGTTTGATTGGTTGAATTCTTTCACTGCCGAAGCAAGCACTGCAGGTACAACAATAATGTCTGAGAAGTCTAGACAAGACAAGTGACTAAAGGGAAGTCCAAGAGCTTGAATAAACTTCAACTCTTCAATTATGAGTACACTGCAAAGTATTTTGTCACGATTTCTGACAGCGCGAGGTACCAATTAAGCACACAAGTTGCTTTGAAATGTACAGAGTGTTCTGTGCCACAACTTGAGTTTTCCACTACTACAGCCAGGAAACCTCTTTTACACAATTTCTTATTCTCAAATCATTATCATATCTCAAAATTTACTCAACTATCCATCTCAAAACAACTCACAACCCCCCTGCATCGAGTTTCCATCTCGTCTCCAAGTTTCTCTTCTCTCTGCCAACCACCACCGAAATCAAAACGATTGGCTCTCAAACTCCCACAAAACCCGTTGAAGACCCCCAACGTCATTTCACATCCCAATCCAGCACTCCCACCTGCAGTACAACCCCATACTCCCCCACATCCCACTCCCACCAATCCTCTGGCTCCATTTCCTTCCCCAACCAATAACCAAAAATCAACATCCGATAGAACATTATTTTATTTGGTACCTACCGTCACCACATCACAGCCCCTGTTCAATGAGCTCATCTTCCCCTCGTTCATCCAGTCCCGTCTCATTTGTTCTGTAAATTCGTCCCTCATCTAGAATCTAGAAATCTCAAACATGAGAGAACATGTACTGTCCATACACACATCGTGAAATATGGCCTGATACATGATTTTGTATAAGCGCATTAATAAACCTTCTTAAGAAAAGTAATTTTATATCGTATTCTATTTTCTGTCTTACACCACGTTATGCACTCGTTATCGAGCAGCGGGATTGCGTTGTGGGTTCTGTGTTGCACGGCAGTTGCGGTGCCTTTTTCGAGTACCGATGAAGATGGGGAATTAGTGGAGATGAGAGGGTTGGAGAGGAGGGAGAGGAGGGAGGAGGATAACATCACTTTAAAAGCTCCTATCGTTGCGGTGCCGAGTCAACACTGGTTCGTCTTTTACCTCCTTATCCCCTCTCTCATCACCATCACCATCACCATCTCCCCACACCCCTCCCATCTCCCATCATCCCCCCCATCTCCCAAAAACAATCTAACAAACACCCCAGGGAAGGCGCAGACGGCCTCTGGTCCACCTTCACCATCCGCGTCGGCACGCCCTCCAAAACCTTCCGCGTCCTCCCCGCCACCTCGTGGCAGGAAACCTGGGTGGTCTACGGTGCCGCGGCGGGGGCGTGTAATACCAGTGCGGGCGTGCCCGCCGACTGCGCGGATTCTAGGGGTGGATTCTTTGATTTTACGAAGTCGGGTACGTGGGAGATGGGGGAGCAGAATGAGTTGGGGTTGAATCGGGCGCTTGGGTTTGAGGGGGTGGGGGTTTATGGTATGTTGATTGCTTTTAGTTTGGTTTGGTTTTGGGTTGGGGTTGGGTTGGGTTTGGGGATTTTGGGTTTAAGGGGGAAAAGGGGAGGAACTCGCTTAAAAAGGGGGTGCGTGTTGGGAGATTTTAGGTTCAGTCGATTTGGAACTTGGAAAGGGCAAGAGAGGGACTGAAATCCACAATAAAAGTACTAACATCTCAAAAGGACTCGACACACTAGGCCTAGGCTACACCACCCCCCAAGGCCCAACCCTCCCCCACCAACTCATCTCCGCAATCGTCTCCCCCTCCTTCTACCTCGGGCAACTAGGCCTCGGTTTCCAACCCACCAACCAAACCACCTACGAGCACCCCATCCCCTCCTTCTCCTCCACCCTCTGGACCAACGGCAACATCTCCTCGCAAAGCTGGTCCTACACCGCCGGCGCCTTCTACCGCCTCAAAGGCGTCTTTGGCTCTCTCATCTTCGGTGGCTATGATCGAGCAAGATTTGTGGCGAATGAAGTGCGTTTTGCGATGGCGGAGGATAATTTGAGGGATTTGGTTGTTACACTTAGAGGCATTAAATCGAGTGCGGCAGTAGATGGAGGAGGTGGAAGGGAGAGGATCCTGATGGAAAAACAGGAATTCGCATTCATCGACTCAACGCTCTCCGAGCTCTGGCTCCCCTTGAGCGTCTGTCAGGAATTCGAAAAAGCATTCGGTCTCATCTTCGACGTCCCATCTGGGTTCTACCTCCTAAACACCACCCAACACGCCTCGCTCCTAGCGCTAAACCCAAACATCACACTCACACTCTCCGACCAAAAGAGCTCTTCTCAAACCCTGGTGTTCACCCTCCCTTATGCAGCGTTGGATCTGCAAATCGCTCCGCCGCTGCTAGTAAATCGGACATCGAGGTATTTCCCACTTAGACGCGCGCCGGAGGGGAGTTTTGCGCTAGGCCGTGTGTTTTTGCAGGAGGTGGGTGTGGTGGCGCATTATGATAGTCGGACTTTTCAAGTCTTGCAGGCGAGATTTGAAGATGGGGGTGAGGATGAGGATGAGGATGAGGACGGGAATGGGCATGATATCGTAGCTCTCCCCCCAACTTTACCCACCATCACTCCCTCTCCTACACCCTCTCCCTCTCCCTCCCCAACCCCTACATCTACACACACCCTCCCACCCGGCAGCATCGCAGGTATCATCCTCGGTACGCTCATCCTCCTCCTCTTTCTCACAGCTCTTTTCTACCTCTATAAAAAACGCAGGAATAGAACTGCAGCACTTGGCCTGGGAGAGAAAAGAGTAGGTACACCCACGGCGGAAATCGATACCGGTAAGAGACTGGGGGATACTGAGCAGAGTCCTTATGTTGGGCAGGCGAGTAGGTATGTGAATGAGATGCAGGGTGTCAGTGCGAAGGTGGAGATTGGTGGGAATCCTATTATGTGGCCGCAGGAGTTGGAGGGTGTGCCTGTGCCTGTGCCTGTGCCTGTTTCTGTGCCTGTTGTTGAGGGAGGGGGGAGAGAGGAGATGGCGGTGGTGGAGTTGGGTGAGGATGAAGTCTTCTCGTCCTCTGCTTTGATGGCATCTAGAGATGAGAGGAAAACAGGGATGAGGACAGGAGAGGGATACACGACCATCACCCCTCATGGTGTTTCTTCTACGACTGGGAGTTTGGGTGCTAGGGAGGAAGATAAGGAAAGAGGGAAGGTAAGTGATTTCGATGGGGTTAGTGAGATGGGTGATGAGGTGTCTACTTTTCGGTCCCGCGATTTGAGAAGGAATGGAGGGGGGGATAGGGATACGATGGTTAGTCTTTTGACGCCGGTTGATGCTACGGGTGGGTTTGGGGTCAGAGATAGTTTGGGGAGTGCGGGGGGGTGTGGGGACGAAGGGAGAAGTGAGGGTGGTACGGGGAGTCCGATAGAGGAGAGTAGGTTGGAGAGGAGGAAGAGTCGGTTTGAGGAGAGGTTTGGGGATTAGTGGGTATATATATTGTAGGCGTAGAGGGGTGTATGATAGTATAATATATATTCTATTTCACATGTACTTTTTTTCACATGTACAGTACTTTTTGGTGTTTGTGTTCATACTAAGCGAGCGAGTAAGCGCGAGACATACTTTGTTGGCATCACTCGTAAGTGAAGGGATACTGTATAGCTTTTGGTTTGTTATATTCAGTATAAGGGGCTAAGGGAGTGTGTGGTGTTGTAGGCTAATATACAAAGTGTGTGTTGTACTCTCTTAGGTGCACGTGACCTTCCTCCTTCCCACCCAGGACCTGATTGTACCGACATACTTCATAACCATATATACTCATTAGCTTACAAACCACGGTCCTTCACAATCATTCTAGCACATCCCTCAATTTCCTCTGAAGAAGCGTCCAGTGGATACCGTTCTGGAGGTTCTTTCATAGGTTAGCTAGCGAGTGGGTGGTGGAAGTGGCACCGTGGTTTGCGGATCGTGATATTCTCTGCGTAATCTTTGGGGCGCTCACTAATGGCTCGCGTATGCTAGTTCTCTTCACTGTCGTGACATTATACGAAGCGTATGAATCATTGTGAGATACTTTATTAAAGGAGAAATACAAGTCTTGTGATGATGGGTGCTTTATTCCGAGGGTTGAGGCTACTTGAGCTGGGACTTGGAATTTGGACGGCGATAGGTAATTAAGAGAGGGATGTTCAAGAAGCCTCCGATAAGTATGTATAGTAGCGTGTTGCAGTAGAAGAGCAGTCTCATTTTGGAGTAGATGATGAGGACGCAGCGTCCTGAGCACGCAAGGCCGCCTTTTTTTCCTCAATTATCTTTTCCCACACTGCTTGCTCGTCTTCTGGTTTCTTCATTTCCCACGCTGATTTCTCTTTCAGTGACTTCTTAGCGGCAATTCTTTCCTCGCTAACCATCTCTTCCCACGCTGCTGTCTCTTCTTCTGATTTCTTCCTCATAGCAGCCATCCTTTCCTCCTTCACCTTCTTCTCCCATGAATCCTACTTTCGCTTCCGCGAGTTGCTTTTTTGAGGCGGCTTCATCTTCGGCGATCCTTTTAACCAACGTTGCCTTTTTTTCTTGCTTTAATTTTTTCGAGTGCTGCTTCCTCTTGCGCCAATTCCTTCTCCCAAGCGAGACTGGCCTCCTCCTCCTCAGGTCCAATAAGATAGCGAGGAGGATCTGATTTTTGTCGAAGTTCCGGCCGGGGTAGCCGGGTCTCGTATGGTAACAACCATCTTCGGTACAGGGTTTCCAGCGAGATCGCACGTGAAGACATTGCCACTTCACTGTAACCTAAATCTTGCCCAATCTCGTCCCATTCGTTGCGGTTGCATACTTTTTCATACCCTCCTCTACTCTCTACTACATTTCTGATTCTGTATAAAAACGTGAGGTTTTTGGCTGGATCTTCTAAGATGTTGGTTCCATCTTTCTGCCAGAATTCCGCCAAGTGGTGGATATAGGTAGATTCCGCAGCTAATACGATGAATCACTTTGTCAGGCAAATCAAGTCAAGTAGCGGGGTGCTTATAGATTTGAAAAGCTTACTGTCAAAAATGGTGCCATACCCTCCCTGTGCATCTTCGGACTTATCAGCTGGGCTGACAAGTTCGGCTGCCAATTCTTCATCGTGACTCCTTAGTGATGCATTCACGTCTCCGGAACTCGAGTCCTCCAGTTGCTCTGATTCGACAGAAGGCAATGCAAAAAGTGCAAGTTGCTCCATATGTCTTCCGAGATGCCGCCTAAATACTTTGAGATTACCGTGAGTCTTGCCCTCAGATGTTCCACCTTTCGGCCGAGTAGAATCCAACTTTTGCTGTATCCGGTTCACATCTTCTTCCCATTCATCACATAGGGGGCATGCAGTCGAGGGTATTTTGTCGACTGGCTCTTCGCTTTGTAATACGAGAGCTTTGAGAGATGAATTTCGTAGAACGTTTCCATGTGATGAAGTAATATGATTCGAGAACTCAGATGCGCTAGAGAATGGAGGAAGTGAACAGAATTGGCACGCCCATTCTCTTCTATGATTTTGAGTTTCGTGGGCGAACCACTCATTTCGACTTCGGAACATTGCCATAGAGCATTCTTCAAATGTGCAGACATAGGGTTTGAGGTCTGTAACGAATGAGTCAGCTTTGTTAGTTTGCAAAAGAAGACTGGCCTTGCTTGAAGCAGGTAGAGATGCGTAAACAAAAGATGTGGCATGATGATGACTAGTAATTTTCCCAGGCGTGGTTCGCAAAAGCTTGACTGAAGAGAGTGAAGTATTTTTTACCTCGAAAAACATGTTTTCTACAATCTCATTAGCATACTCCGACAATAGTAGCTTATTGACATACTTCCAAGCGGCTTTAGTCTTCACAACCTGCTCTGTAAAACAGTACGGACACTGGAAAGGCTCCCCGTATTCGAACAGAATTTCCGGAAAAGCGAACTTAGGAGGAGATGGAACGCTAAGATTGCGAGTCGCACCCTCAGGTGCAAAGTTTGTTGGCTCATAAGAAGTTTTCGAAGTCAGAGAGTTACCACCATCAGACGCCGGAGCCCTATGAATTTGAATTGCGTTCTTACCGGCATATGTGGTTGCTTTAGTAGAAGCCATGATAGTCCTTTCTGGCTTCTCTCGCTTCGTTTCATACACCTCGTCAGACCCTGTCATTTTATCATTGTGATCAACGCGGTATTTAAGAAACTGACGGCGCTTTGTGATGGCTCTCCCAAGACGCTCAATTAGCCATGTAGTACTCTGTTTCGCAGAGCCATGCTTCTCTCTTACGTGGCCAATGTCAGGCAATGGACTCCAAGTATTGTATTTCGAGGCTGCTTTGAGGTAATCATCGCGAGTAGATGAGCTCCTTATGATGATAGACAGCCTCATAAGACTCGAATTTGAGGCAACTATGCATTTAATTTGTTCATCTATATTCGAGACAACGTTCTTCAATGAGGGGTTCTTCGAATTGTGAGAGGTTGAATTCTCGTCCTCGTCATCGGAGTAAACACAGGAATCGCTAGCATCATCCAGATTCCAAATTTGATTCCCCTTCTCTCCAGATACAATCAATCTTGCTGTGTGGCATTAAAAAAAAGTCTGGGCATTCAATAGGCTCACATGCTGAAAACTTACATTCAGTTAAGTACCCCTTAAGATCCTCGAGAATCTGCAGTATAGTGGACCTAATAGCCGGAGCCTCAGACAATCGAGAGTCGAGTGACGTTCGAATCTCGGCGCTCCGAAAAGCGGCGATATTGATACCCCATGCCTTGAATCTAGCTCGGGCTTCATCGATTGTGGTTCTCACATTATCAATCTCGAAATCTGGATGGCACTTTTGTGAAGTATCAAGCAAGTTTTGAAATATCTTCAGGCACTCATTCGCTAGCGGGGCGATTGCCGAAGAGGTTGTGGCAGCTTGTGATTTGAGATCCCCATTATCTGTATAATCGGATGAGTTCTGGTCATCTCCTTTCTTTAGAGCTGGAATCTTATGTGGTCCAGTGGGTTCAGTGGAAGAACTTGGAGGCGACATCTCTGAGCTGGAATACTTGTTTACCTGGTAGTTTACCTGGCAGTTTCCCTGGTACGCTCTCGCATTGAGGCTTTCTGGGCTTTCATTTCTGAAACCGTCACAGATTCTCCCGGACCGCACGCATTTGGTACAGTACATTGTGATTGTGTCTCGTCACATTCTACTCCCCGGATTCTAGAATATGTTTTGGTTAGCACGGAATCTAGGCACAAATTATATCATTTTTAAGCACTTACTTGCAATTGTTACAGCCCGTCATAGTCTTTAGGTGACTTCTCCCTGTTGTAGTTTTGGGTTTCTCCGTCGCATCAGGCTCGGTCATTTCAAGAGCTTGACCATCCGATGATGGCCCGACAGCTGTAGGGCCTCGTGTCTGCTGAAGAGACTCTTGAACGACCGGATCTTGGTCCATCTTAGGTCCGCCGATATTGAGACTATTCGGAGCTCTTGAGTGCGTGACCCGTTCTGTCATACAATCCAGACAGGGTCCAGAACTTCTTTATTTTACTCGCAACAGTAGCAACAGTATAGAGGATAGAGGATGATAGATATGACAACTATACTTGAGTTGTTGTCATTTCTGCCGAGGTCAAATGGCACAGCGGCTGCAGATCCAATGGCAGCACAGAGTGACATCCTTCTTCAACCCCACCTTCCGGTCGTACGAGGCTGCAGAAAGGGGTCGTAGGATCAAAGTTCTTCTCTCTAAGAGTACTCGTCTTTTGGAAGATGTGCGGTGCATCGTAAATTGACCATGTCTGGCTTTGAAGTGGTGGGCGTTGTCCTAGGTGGACTGCCATTGCTGATCAAGGTGGCCCACGATTATCGCGAAGGCTTCGAGCCATTTGTGAAGTGGGTGCGATTCAAGAACGACTTCAGAATCTTCATCAATGATGTTGACGGTAGATACCCCCCAACATCCATTCCTTTTACAGATGAATGGAGGAGGTCGAAAACACCTATCAGAGGCTGGATGGTCACTATATGGCAATGCTGACTCGGTGAATTTTCACAGTCGAGAAACAAATGTTCGATAACATAGTCGACCGACTACTGAGATATGCCGAATTGGAAGAGGAAACAAAGAAGGGCTTGCTGAAGGGCAATGACCTGGAAGGTTGGCGGACCATTGAGGTACAAAGGGCACTGGAAAAGAGACTCGGCGATTCTTGTGAGGCATGTCTATACTTGCTCGAAGCTATTGGAGACGATTTTGAAAAATTGGAATCAATTATGTCGTTGAAAGATGGCAGCGTAAGTTGAGGAAAGAATCAACTCTATGGCTCCGCTTATATGCCGAACCTAGGTCGATTGGGCAAGTCCTGGGAAAGACAGGTATAACTACCAAAGAAAGCGATTTTCGCACAGTTTTCACAACAAGGGCCGCAAAACTGTTGCTTCTCTCAGCAAAAAGACGGAACAACTCAACAAACTTGTAACCAGTTTAGATTTCAAGAGCAGTGATAGTCAGAGCAACCACCTCAGTACTGCCACCAAAGACACCCGGTGGGCTAGACTATTTGAATGTATCAGGGGCCAGGCAAAAGGTCTGCATTTAGCTCTGACAAATGGTTGGAAATGCAGTTGCGACATACCTCACTTGGTCGCTCTTTAATTGGAGAAACGAGCGACTGGTGATTGGCCCTCGCAATTTATTGTGACCATCGAAAAACCAAACATTAACCACAGCCTTGCAAAAGCTCAATGCAAGCTTGTCCTTACCGTAAAACAGCCCGGTAACGCAATTCCCATCAAGCCGCGGCCAACACCATTGCAAGGAAACAGCACCAAAATTAACCTTCTCAGGGCCAGTTTCCAAAGCGGCTCGAAATCTGGGAGCCATGATCAAGGAACACACATGAACACGAGCTCTTCTTCCCTTTCAGTACCATCGGGTTCTGGCTCCATTACCAGCACTATAACCAAATCTGCTTCGTCAATCACCCTAGCCACCCTAGCCACCCCAGAGAGCAACCAGCATAGGTAACTTTAGCCCTAGTCAGCTTTCTCTAAATGCACGTCTAACCTAGCGCTAGCTTAACCGGACTTTTCCGTGGTCATAGACAAAAAAAGACGGTCCGTATGGATCCTGCGCTGAGTAATGAAACAGATATTAGTACAACAGTGCGGGCGAGCACCTGCTTTGTTGGTACTTCTACAGAAAGTACTTTGATTGAGCCTGACCTACGGGAGCCTGACTTTAATACTGAAATCGCCGATCTATGTTCAATGCTAGAAACCTCAGACCCACGTATTTCATTTTGCTTGGGCTACTTACCTGACGAGGAACATCAGCGTCATCAAATTCGGTCCATCGTGGATAGCAAGAGCCCGTCATGCAGCCAAAATTTCAAAAGTTTAGAGCAACTACTCGATATGTCCTCTCGGTTCATTCTGACAAGAAGGGATCGATACAGATTGAGTCTCGTCCTGGCTTCTAGCCTCTTGCAGCTTCAGACTACCCCATGGCTAACCGAGAAGCTTGAAAAGAAAGATATTTTCTTCGAATGTTACGACGAAAAGATCGAAACTACCCACCCCTACGTTAAGCAATTCTTCTCCTCGACAAAAGTGCCGTCTCCACATCCTTCGAAAGGTGGAACATCTCCGCCAACATCTTGTAATGAACGATCTGCCACAAAAAGCAGTCTTATACATCTCGGAATTCTCCTACTAGAACTCTGCTTTGGTAATTCGATCGAAAGTCACCCAGGACGCGTGAACTACTTTGCCGGAGGTATTCCAACCGATCAAACGAACTTTCTTACGGCACTTGATTGGATTTGTGAAGTTGAGGGCGAGGGGGGCCCAAACTTTCAAGCTGCTATCAGTCACTGTTTCACTTTTGATGTTAAGCCAAACTGGGGAGATGCAAAATTCACGCAGTCAATATATGCTGGAGTTGTGCAGCCGTTGGAGAAGATGCTTGAGGATTATGGTTGGGCATAGATGTCAGGGACATGTGCAGCTGGTCCAGTAAAAGACATACATGAACGGTAACATCCAGAATTGGTTTATTCAGAAGTCGTTGTAGACTTGGTTGTCGATCCGAAAACCCAATTTCTTCTTGGGCCACCTATCTTACGTTTTTTTATCGCCCTTTCCTTGCCTAATATTTACCGCCTACCGATTTCGTAGTTAACATACTTCCCACTCGCCTATAGTAGTGATTCTTTTTAAGCCAGTAATGTAGTTTTATTTCCTCGTATACATACTCGTACCTCCCCTTGAAAGGCCATACCCACTGATTATAATACAGCGTAATCGCTAGAATCGGCTCTAGCTCTAGCATCTAGTTACGCTAAGTTCAAACATAAAATACTTAAATTGAAGATCAACTGCAAGCTTTTATTCAATAAAATAAGTTGATTTACTATGTATCGTTAAGGTTAGACCTCTAAAGTGAAAATAGTTACTCTATAGTGTCGCCCAATAGACATGTGGTAATAAAGTACGGATCAAGATACTATTAATGCTATTAATATAGTGAATAATATCAAAACTTATATCTGGCTGTGCAGCTTTTTATATATGGGTTGTCTAAAAGGTATACAAGTAATCTTCCTTAAGTTGATTCTTCATAGCTATAATAGCTAAAATAAATATATCATCGCGTATAGGATAGTAGTAACTGATAGGTAAAATGCTCCCCGGAGCTTAATTTAGAAGAGAAAACTCTGTTTATATACAGGTTGTATGCCTAGGAACACATGACCAGATGTCACCCTTAGTCCGGCTATAAAATATATCCACACTGCCCTCTCTCTCTCTCTAATCCCCCTACTTTCAATTAATTCCCCAGCACGTGCATTCAAGGTTACTGCCTCTACAGCCAATACTGGCTACCCCCCCCTTTTTGAAATAGTTACGTCAGCGATAGCATCGACAAATAAAGTATGTAATAGGAGAGAGAAGGGAGTAGAGTGGTTGTAGGTAGAATAACTAACAGATGCTGCACATTTTGGAATGCATGCAGCGCCATCACCGCATTCGGAGACTTGTGCAAATGGATGAGCAGCGATAGGGGCAGCGACAAAGGCTAGGGTGAAGAGAATAGCGAAGAACTGCATGATGGATGTATGTTGACAGAAAGTATTGTCTTCTTGAAGAGAGGAAGAGTAGATGAAGATTTGTTTAAGTAATGTTATGATTGTTTGATGAATGGAAGGATGAAGTGAATTGATTGACGATCGAAACAAAGCGTCTGTCGACATTCTTATATATGCAGAATATGCCAGGACTTGAAAGTGCAAGTCAGAGTGATTGATCCATCCTATGTGCGTGATCTAGGCGCCGAGCGTGTCTGTGGTTGGAACTGGGTAATAATATCCGAGCTGAGGTGCTTGGTACAGGTAAAATGTACGTTATGACACAATCTTCTAACAGACAAGACTTTGGCGAGAAAGACGAACCGGGGAAAAGGTCCTTGTGTTACTTCGTCCCAGGCATAATACTTCTAAATGTTATTTTTTGGTGGGTATACAGGGGATTTTCCAGTGGAACACAGGGTTAGCACGCCCGTAAATTTTAACATTTATTCCGCCTGGGACGAAGTACTTCGTCCGACGGGTTTGCATATTCAAGAGTTGGCATTTCATGGCCTCGTAATACCCCAGCTCTACCTGTAATCTGACAGGGAAAACCGGATATCTTAGTCCGTGCACCCTACTGTTACTATACTGTAACACCCTACTGTTACTGTACTGTAAGACTACCCTTTCTTTAATCCCAGAGAATAAATCGCAAAAATATGAATAAAATCCCAAAGTATTACGAAGTATTTGTTACCTGCTTCGAAGACACATAACTTCTTAAATATTAAATTAGACTTTTCGTGGCGCAATTTGATGCCTTGGTCAAGTGATAGCTAGACCAAAATGTGAGGTTTTCCCGTAGAATACGAAAGGGTGTCTCAAGTATGACTCGGCCACTCGGTGAACCTCGAAGAAATCGGAATCTCGGGCAAACAAATAAAACCGGCTCCGTACGGAGTCAGCGGTACTGTACTTTAGTCTACAAATATAAAACTCTTCGCACTCTTAACCAAGTAATGTCAACTCTATTATAGTCTAGAATACACTCCACGACGTAAATGACCGTGTCCAATTGCTTCAAGGGAAAAGGGGACTCCTCCTATATTGCTTTACACTTTGGCTATAATGCTTTACAGCTAAACCCGTTTAGGAAGAAGTGGCGTTCCGCGACTCCTAGTGACCCAGCATTTCAACTCTAGCTATATTTTAGGTGTGATTAGGAAACTCGTGTACTATATATAATTCGTAGCATTTCAAGGTAACAAGAAGCTATTCCTATCTACCCTCACCGTCGCACCCTCGCTACTGTCGCAACCTTACTGTTACACTCTTATTGTCACACTCTTACTGTTATACCTCACTGTCGTGCCCTTACTATGCCCTTGTACTCTTTTGATTCGCACCCTGCGGGTTAGGGTTAGGGTTAGGGCTACAGGTTAGGGTTAGTAGAATATGAACTTTACTATCGCGTTACGTCTTACCTAGGGTTAATCAAGCCACTTAGTGTTTTTTTAGCATTTCGTAACACGGGTACCCACTTCCCTTTTTTGGTTAGCTATAAAGTATTATAGCCAAAGTGTAAAGCATTATAGGAGGAGTCGCCGGTAGAGTGACAGTGGATTATACGACTTTAATGGCCTCCGGTCGATCATTCCGCGACTTTAATGGCCTCTTGGCTAAACCGCCGCTTTTTTAGAACAGAGTAGGTATAACAAGCGCAAAGTATAAATTTCTATCCTGTTAGAGTACCTAGGTACGAATACTCTATAACCTTAAAGGATATAATAACAGAACTTACAAATTATAGATTAGAGAGGCTAGGTAATTAACAGACACCCTATATAATACTATAACAATTAAGCTAGAAAGTCGCCTAAATTAAGGCCCCTATATTGTGTTCTACGATATACCCCCTTGTCCCTAGGAACCTAGAAGGTCGCTCGCTAGCTATAGCAATCTAGGTACGTATAAGTACTTCTAAAGTTCTAAATAGCTTTAAGTTAGGAGCTGGTAGGAGGTGACGGAGGTCCTTAGATAAAGCAGTATTAAAGTACAGGCCGGCGAAAATAACTTTTCGGGACTTTGCCCACGGGCAGGGACAAAAGAGGGTGTAGAAGTAAGTTTATAGGGCTAAAGGCTATTAAAGTCGTAAAATGATTGACCCGAGGCCATTAAAGTCGTATAATCATCTAGGGTTAATAAAGCCACTTAGTGTTTTTTTAGCATTTCGTGACGCGGGTACCCACTTCCCTTTTTTGGTTAGCTATAAAGCATTATAGCCAAAGTGTAAAGCATTATAGGAGGAGTCGCCGGTAGAGTGACAGTGGGTGGCACTCAGGGTTGTTCCTAGGCACCTAGTAGCCGAAAGTCTGCGGCGAAGGCCTTCTTCTTATACGTAGAAGAACGCGGTTGGTCTTTTCGAAGCTGATCTCTAGGTAGTCTGAAAAGTGATCTTCCTAACCTCTGCTACTCTTTAGTGTTGTGCTTCCCATTTTCCTTAGAGGCGATTTATCACAGTATACGTTTCAAGTCTCTTGGTTAGTGTTGGATACTCTTAACGCCATGCTACTGAACTCCTTTACAATCTTCATTATACAGGAGAAACTCGTTACTAGGATACTCGATATAAGGATATCCCCGCTTATATCCCTAGGATATGATCGCCCGAGCATATCCTTGTAACGAGTTTCTCCTGTACTACTTAATTCTAGCTTCAAAAAGTAACTGTATATCTTGGAACATCAGTCTTGGTACTGCATGGGTTTTTATCAGAGGACCACGCTCGGCTACACGATAAGCTCCTAAGGTCTCGCCTGGTGGACCGTGCGAATATCCTGCCTAGTAGGAGCACGGGAGTCCATGACTAGGTATAAGGCTCTGTTCAGTCAGAAAATATCGCCTTAATATCGTCCCACTTTTCTCTAAAACTGGCTGAATTAGGACTCCTCCGACTGAGTCCGACACTTTTGATCCACCTTCAAAATCCGTTCACGTACAGACACTATAGATCACTTTTTTAGACCTACAGGATATGGCGCCAAATCGTCTTTAATAGCCAGTGCGTCTTCCTACTACGCTCAGTCGCTTATACTCGGTTTCGTAAGTGTACTAGCCTAATTGCACTCTTAGACCAACAGAAGTGGATGTGGATTACTCGGTTTCGTTTTGGTACTTTCCTAATTACACTCTCGGGCCACTAGTAAGTAGATGTAAGTTGAGATATACTACTAGGGTGTCCTACAGTATATGCTTTATTCGTAGTTAATCTATACTCCTACCTAATTATTCTCTCTTCTATTTCCACTTTTACTTATTTTACGCTTTCTAACTAGATAGCGAAGAATCTACCCCTTATTTTACTAAGCTAGAAATCTTAAAACTACCCTACTATACTTACGGTATAGACGTAGATCTCTTTTGAGGGCTCTACTTCGAAATAAGCTGGATTTCAGAGACTAGGGTCTAAATCTATTAATCCTACTAGCTATATACCCCCTGAGTACCTATTAACTCACATCTACACCTGCTCCACTCTAGTAGGTCTGAGAGTGCAATTAGGAAAGTACTAAAACGAAACCGAGTAAGATATACTACAAGTACTCGGTTTCGCAAGTGTATTATTCGAATTAGACTCTTTGACCTACAGGAGTAGATAGGGAGTAGATGTGAATTAATAGGACTTTGGGATAAAGAGCCAGTAGAATTAGTGGATTTTAGGCCCTGGTCTGTCAAATTTATAGATTTCGTAGCTTCCCGTTATTTAAAAAGTCTAGTTTTCGCCCTATAGCGAGACTCCCCTAATAATCTACGTCTATTTAGTGGGCACTTTTAAGATTCTAGCTTAGTAAACTATAGAACCTGACCAATCAGGAGGCGTGGATGAATATAAAAGAGAAGGAACAGAGAGAATAATTAGGTGGGAGTACCGATTCACTCACATACTACAAGGCACCCTAGGAGCACTTCCCACTCACATCCACTTTGTAGTGGTCAAAGGGTCCAATTCGAATAATACACTTGCGAAACCGAGTACAGGGTGTCCTGAGGTACGTGCTTTATTCGCAGTAAATCTGAATGCCCTCCTTATAATTCTTCGCTTTTTAGTTCCACTTTTACTTATTTACGCTTTCTAATTAAATAGCGAGTAATCTACCCCTTATTTCGCTAAGTTAGAAATCTTAAAAGAACCTACTAAATAGACGTAGATCTCTAGAAGAGAGCTAAATCTAGGTATTTTCGATAATATTATACTTTCCGAATTCTAGATTTAAAGTTCTAGGGTATAGATTCTAATACTCTTACTAGCTATATACCCCCCTATATCGAACCTATACTATATCTACCTATAGTATAATTAGGCTAGTATACTTACGAAACCGAGTAGTTAGTAAAAGTAAGTATAACGCGGAAGTAAGTGTCAGAAGACGAAGGTACAATGTGGAATGGATAAGCTGGAATACAGAGAGAAGCTAGCTAGGGGGCAAGCAGGGAGTCTTTATAGGACGACCCTGACCGAGTGGAAGCCTCTAGAGTGCTAGGCATCCACCTAGGCAACCGAGACAGGCCAGGCAGGAGAGACAGGAGGTCTCGTACTATAACAGTAAGTATACCTATAACGCTAGGTATACCTATATAGCCCTTAACTATAATATAGTACTATATCTACCTATTAGAAAGATATATAGATTATATAGGCTTTTAGGGATAATTAAGTAATATTTTTATATTAATAGAGTATATTTTTTAAATTCGAATTATATATAATATAAACGAGTTTATATATTCCTATACCTTAACCGATTTTAGTAGAGTATATATATAACGTAACTTTTTATATATATAAGATACTTCTTATATACTTTCCTTTATTTTATTATACTCTAGAGCTAATTAAGCGCTTCTTTTTAAGCTTATATTTAAAAAAGAACTATAATATAATAGTATTAACCCCTTATATTATACTTATTTCCGCGTTATATTTACTTTCGCTAACTATAAATAACTAAGCGTAGTAGAAAGACGTACTAATTATTAGTAGTAAAATCGATTTATTAGTTATAAGTAATAAGTTAATCTAATATTATACTAAGACTTATTTATAAAAAACTATTTATACCTCTATTCCTATACTTTAGTATCTCTTTTTTATCTCTAGACTATTCTTTTACTAAGTTAGCTTTAATAAAATAAAGATATTTTTATATATTTTTTATTTTTAAATACTAGAAACTAAAGTAATAATTCCCTATATAATATACTAGCCTATATAAATATACTATAAGAACCTAGAGGTTTAATACTCTAATAGAAAGTATAATAGCTTATAGTTATAATATATATATTCTAAAAGTAAAGTTCTTACTTAGGTTATAAGTATTATAAAGTAAATATAAAGTAAGTATAAATTAAAAACCTATAATATATATATTAACTTAGATATAATAAAGTAGAATAATATAAAGAATAATATCTTTTAGTTAAATAAAGTCTAATAAGCCCCTAGTCTATAAAATATAAACTTTTATACTTTTAATAAAAACTTAATTTTAAAAAACTCTCTTATAATACTAAGAATATCGAATTATATATACCTTTAAAATCTTATAGTATTTCTTATTATAGTATAAGACCTTCTATACTTTTATCTCTACTACCTAACCTTTTATCTCGGTTACCTAGGTAAATACCTAGTATTCTAGTAGCTTCTACTCGGTTAGAGTTATCTTATAAGACTTCTTACTTCTCCTTTAGTTAGCTCTTTACTCCTTAGTCTACTTTTTATAGCTTATTCTAATAGTCTTCTATTTTATCCTTAATATTTCTAGTACTATAGTATTAATTATAATTTTTTTTTTCTAGTTATTTCTTAGAAGTCTTATCTTTAAGCTTCTTTTATAAAAAGATAGTTGAATTTTTAACTTTCTTACTTAGTTAAGCTAGTTAAAATAATACCTAGACGTACTATAGGGTATAGTTTAACTATTAGTAACCTTACTAGAATACTTTTACTATTATTTTAAACTAATTTATATAACTATATATACTAGCTATATTAATTTATTAGTTATTTATTTATTTATTATAAGTCTCCCTCTCTCTTATTTCTTCTTTTTATTTTTATATTTATAAGTCTTCTTATTTCTATAAGTTCCTTCTATGGTTAGCGTTAACTAATATTCGCCGAACCCTGATTTTTATACTAAAAGATAGATAGAATACTTTAGTTTTTAAATAGATATTATATTATTAATTATTAGATCCCTTCTATTAAAGCTTTATATAAGTAATATAAAGACTTTAGACTATTTACTTAGACGCTAAATACTATAGAGTACGTTTTATAAAGGGCTAAGTAAGTACTAAAAATTAAATTCTCGGATTTATACTAAAAAGCTACCGAAATCTAGTCGAAATATAATACCTTTACTTTAAACCTATCTTATATAAGAATATTTATACTAGGTCTATATATATTCTAGTATATTATACCTAGAGAAATTAATCTTAAGAGTTTCTATATATTATAGTAAAAGTTATATATAATTTAAAAGTATATATATATAAGATTTTAGATATTAACTAATTATTAAGGACAAAACAGGAGACTATTAGAATAAGCTATAAAAAGTAAGTGTAATTTAAAGTACTAGCTAAGGATATAGTAGTACTCTAATAAGGAGCTATAAAGAAGCTATAGAAGCTTCTATAGAACCTTCTATACCTTCCTATCTAAGACTAGCGTAACTTATATACGACTAGCGTGCCTCGTATATACCTTTAGCGTATAGCGTATAGAATATAGTATATAGCGTATAGTATAGCGTATAGTATATAGCGTATAGGCTGTCTCGCTAAATGCGAGAGTTATATACTAAAGTAAATAAAGTATAGTACGTTCTATAATAATTACCCTCTAAAAAAGAAAAGATAATATCCTAGCGTTATTAAGTATAGACTCTAAAGAGTACTAAAGATACTAAGAATATATCTATCTATAATATTAAAAGTCCGGGCCTTATATTCTCGAAATAGGAAGGTTCTATTCCTAAGTCCGGAATCTATTTATATAAAGATTATTAAAAAGTAATATAATCTATTTTAATTCCTATATAAATCTAATAAGTATATCTTAAATAAATAAAAGATTAAATTAACGCGCTTATTATAGTATAATCTTATAAGCAGTAGCCTTAAAATCCTAAATAACTTCTAAAGCGTTACTAAGGTCCTTAATATCTAACTAAGAGTCCTCTTTAGGTCTATATCCTTTCTAGCGAATAAGGTATCGAATTTAACTAGTTTGTATAGCTTCCTTATATATAATCTTCTTAATCTTATACTTTAAGTCTCCTTTAATAATAATAGGTTCGGGTAGTATTATTCGTTAATTAAATAGGTCTTAATCCTTTAGGGCTAGCTCGAGTTAAGTAACTAAAATAACGTTATAAATATACTATTTCTATAGTAATTTAAGATAATACGCGAGTTGTCTAATTCGTTTAACTACCTTAAGTAGTCTAATCTATTAATAGGAGAGTTTATATCCTAGGACTTTAGTTAAAGGGATATAATATCCTTTATATAACTTTAGAAAAACCTTGTCTCCTAGCTTAAAAAAGAGCGGTTTATACTTCTTATTAAAGTACGTCTTTATATATATCTAGGTAAGCTCTAAGGAGTCTATTAACTCTTAGGCGGATTAAGGCTAAACTTATAGTTTAGGTCTAAGGAAGTTAATTATATTATTANTAAATCTATATATATTCTTATTTAGACTTTTACTATTTAAAGTAGATAGTATATTATTAAGCTTAAATTATAAAAGTAGTAAATAATAATTCTATAGCTTAATATTATTTAATTAGTTAAGGTAGAATTATAATATAATTTCTACTATTTAGTTTATATATTTACTTTATCTATTAGTTTATAGATAGTAAGTTATACTATAAAGTAATTTAGTCTAGAGTTTATTAAATATACCTTTTTAAAACTCTAATAAAAACTTAGAATCTTAATCTAAGATAATTACTTTTAGTATACCTTAGTTATTATATAATAACTAAGTAATAAAAGTATATCTCTACTCTTTAGCTATCTATATATTTTTACCTAGTATAAGTATAACCTTCTTTAAACGCTTATATATTATAGAAAGTATATAATTAAAACCTTTAAATATTAGTAGAAGAGTAAGGATAAAATTAATAGTAAGAGTATAAAATAATATAGGTAGAATATCTAAAGGTTATAAAGATTCGAATAGTATATACCTCTTAGGTTAATAAACCTAGTATTTAAAATAGTATAAAAGATAAGATTAAATAATTATAGAAAGTCCTAGTAAAAAGAATACTCTTAAATAGATATTAAAGAGCTTTTAAAATCTAAGATAATTATCCTTATAGATTAAATCTAGTACTTATAGTACTATTTTATAAGGTAAATATAAACGTATTAAGTAACCTAGGATATCCTTTAGTAGTAACTTATATATAAGTCTATCCTAAACGTTAAATAGTAATTTTACTCTATTCTTTCTAAGTCTAGTATTTTTCTAAATATTAACTTAAATCTTATTTTATATAGACTCCTTATTATATACTTCTATTAGTTTCTCTTTAAATTCTAGAGATATCTCTACTAAAGTTATAGTATAAACTAGTACTAGTTTAATAGCTAGAGTATTTAACTCTCTTAGTCTATTATCTAGCTTCTTATATAAATCCTTACCCTTTAGCTTTAAAAGAGTATTAGAAATAATATACTTATATCTAGGTTTATATTAAATATTAAGATTAAAATAAGAGATAAACTTTATAGCTTAAACTATCTAAGTATTAGTTTTCTTAGTTAAAAGAGTTATAGTTAAATCCGACTTCTTTAATATATTTATAATTATAATATAGTTTATAAATACNTTAATATAAATTCGAATCTTATATAAAATCTATACTAAACCTACTATCTCTAATTTAGTAGGCTAGTAGTTTTACTCTATAGTATTTAATTTATATAAAAGGAATATAATAAGCTAAATTTACTTATCTAAAAATACCTCCTTTAAATTAAGTTCTTTAAACAAATAGTAAACTATAGTACTAATCTTTTTACCTAATATATTAATATCTACGTAAATTCGCCTATCTAGTAAAATATATATTAAAATTATCTTTCTATAAAGATCCTTTTATACTTCCTTAAAAGTATTCTACTCTTTTACTATAGGTTAAGTAAACTCTATTACTTTTAAGAATTACTTCCTTTAAGGTCTACTATATAGTATATCTTAAAGAAGGAATATCTTTCGAGCTTATAAAGGTTTAATCTTATTTATATAATCTTATATAAAGTATTATAATCTACCTATTATACTAATATAGGTTTTAAGGTCTTTAAGGGTTTTTAAGAACTTTAAATTATAAAGTATAGTAATTCGTTTATTTATATTCGAGTACCTAAAACTATTAATATAATATCTTAGAACTATAGCTAATAAGAATCCGAAAAAATACTTACTACCCTTAACTATAATATTATTATCGGTATATCTATACTCCTAGTAGGATATCTAAAGTTTATTACGTGAGATAACTATCTAAGACACTATATAATACTATATATCCTTAGCTAGTAATATATACTCTTTTAAATCCCTTATACGAAATATAAACTAATAATACTATCTTATATTATCTTACTATTATAGTAAAACTAATACTAATTAGTATTACGCGTATAGATTAAAAGACTAGATTATATTT
>LT855412.1:2192114-2213109 GCA_900184765.1 Hymenoscyphus fraxineus | reverse complement strand
GATTTTACTAATAGTCTAATATATAAAGTATAATCTAAACCTATAAACTATAATCCTTTCTTTAATAAGGTAGCTTTAGATACTATATTAATATAGAAACCTTCTATAATAATAACCTTTTTAAGTATTAAATCCTAGGTACTAGGACTATTAGGACTATTTATAACCTTCTTAATAATACGTTTCCTATAACCTAAGATCTTTATATAAGAAGTCCTAGCCTCTACTATCTTATTAGGTCTAGCTAGTATAAAACTACTAGAAACAAGTATTACTTTACTATTAATAAAGTAGAGCGCTCTATAGTTATCTAGTAGAGTACTATTATTTAGTAGGTAATAGCTAAAATTAAGTATAGTAGAGTATACCCTAAGGTTCCTTTATAAGTTACTAGATAACGTATCTATTAAAGCTAGGTCTATAATAGTACTAATATAAGAGCTTAGGAAGGATAGCTTAGATAATAAACTAGATCTTTTAAATAGATCTACTTTAATTCTAGTTTTCTTATCTATCTTAAGCTAACCTTTCTTAATAACTTATTTTTTTAGTTCTTTAAACTTATTATTTTAGAGTCTAGTAAGAATCTCCTAAGTATATTCTTAAGTTATAGCTTTCTTTAAAGGTAGATTATAATATCCAGTTAAAGTACTTTCTAATTAGTAATAGCTTTTAAATCTAAAGTTATAAAATAGGTTTTTATAAGAGTATTTATTATTCTACTTATTATAGTCTAATATCGCCTTACTTAGCTTATTATTAGGTTTGTTAATTGTTATAGCGTAGACCTAATAGCTCTTAGCCTTCTTAGTAGCCAAGCTTATATTTTCTAAGATACTAAGAAAGACCTTAATAAGTTACTTAGTTAAAGCTACTTCCTTTTTAAGAGTTATCCTTTTAACCCTTTTAGAGATTTATTAATAAGCCTATATTAGTTAAATATACTAGACTACTTCTAAGAAACTCTTACCTACTAGTAGTTTATTAACTTTAAAAATACCTAGGTAATATACTTAGTTATATATATTTTTTTATTCTTATATCTACTTAGCTAGATTAATATTCTAGTTCTTAGTAGTAAAAAGGACTTAATAATACTCTTATTAAGCATAGGACTTTTAAACCTCTATAGTTAGTTATAAGGTAGAAGCTAGTTTATAAACTATAAACTAAGTTATATATAGTCTATTACTATTATAATAGTCTAAGGTTATTATTATATTAAGGTATTAATACGTATCTACTATAGTACTTATAAATTAATTAATTTCCTTAATAGCCTTTTAAGTATCTTAGCGCTCTTCCTCTTCTAGTTTATACTAGTTTTAGATAAGAGAAAAGGAGTGTAATATAGACTTAAGTAAGGTAACTTCTAGAATTAGTAGGTATACTAGTAGTAGTCTATACTCTTTAATAGGATTAGTACTATCCTCTTATTCTTATAGGCGTTAAATATATATAAGGTATAGTAGCTTATCCTTAAACTTTCGAAGGTCTTCTTTTACCTAAGTATCTTTAATATAAGGAATAGGCTTTTAAATATTAAAGTTTAGAGCGTCTAGAGTATTAGGATTAATAAAGTACTAAATAAGTTTAGCGCTCGCAAGTTACCTAAGCGTAGAGTACTATATAACCTAGTCCTTACTCGAACAAAGCTTTAGATAAGTTAGAGTTAAAGATACTATAATAAAATAGATTAAAGAGAAAGAGAGAATAAGAACCTTATTATAGATTCGAATTTAGTATTATAAGAGTAACGTATATTAATTACTTAAATATAGTAGAAGATAGAATTAAAGTTTATATTAAACTTTAGGTACTAGACTAGGCTTATAACTATAAGTTACCTTATAGTTAGCCGATTATAGTAAGAATTATAATAGGTTTTATAAGGGTAAAGTATAAGTATAGAGTACTTATAAAAAGAAGTATTAAATTAAGTATAAAGCTTACTAAATTATTTAAGAGGGAGTACGAGTTTATATAGTACTAGCGCGTATGTCTCTCGGCTAATTACTAAAAGAGCTCTACTACAAAGGAAGTGGAGCGCTCTCACGTGATAAAGTGCCTACCACGTGACAAATTTTAATAGTAACTTCCTCGCTATCTTATTCTTATAATAGATATAGTCCTTACTATTTCTTATTCTTACGCTAAACCTAAACTTCTAAACTAAGTAGTAAATCCTTAACTTTATTCGAAGGTCTATTTCGTATATTAAGAGTATTACGAACTTAGCGTTTAGCTTTAATCTTATATACTTCTACTATAGCCTTTCGAAGTATTTTGGAGCGTTAAGCGACTATAGTTAAATAGGTTTCGTAGTCGGTTATCTTTAGATATATACTAAATATAAGTAAGGTTAGAGTTAGTCTATTAGGTTCTACGGTATTATTAATAGCTTTTACTACTATTTAGAGTATAAAATCCTTATATAGGTCCGGGAGCTCTTTATAGATAATCGAGTAGGCGCGGCGAATTAGCTTATAGTAACGTTTAACTAATCTAATTAAATTATATACTTTTACTAGTATAGTAGTTATTTAAATACCTTATATACTTATATATAACTTAAACTTCTTAGATGTAAAGTTCTTTCCTACGTTAGTAATAAGTATATCTATTAGTCCTATAAATATATAAATCTAGTACTTTCTAACTATATTTTAAATGTGTTTTACTAAAAGGTTTTAAAGCTAATATACTATATTCTAATTAGTAGCTTTATTAATTATATAAAGTATAAATTATCTTAAAATAAAGAAAATATTTATATAGACTATATAATTAAAGTCCTTATTATCCTTAAGCGTAAAGTAGAATCTATATAGTAAGGCGCTATACTTTTAATAGTAATTATAGTACTTAGCTAACTTCTTAAAGATATATAAGTCTACTTTATATCTAGCTCGTTCTATAACTTTCTATAGTCTCTAGATAGATAAGTAGCTAAATTACTTATAAAGTCGATATAATTTAGTCTTAGTTAGAGAGTTTAAGAATTACTATATAAAGTTATATAAGGCTTATCCCTATATTATAAAAGGGTATCTAAATTAATAAATAACTATAATATAAGATTTATCCTCTTATTAAATTACGTTTTTAAGATTAAGGAAGGTAGCTTTACGTCTATTTAACTCTTATAGGTATATAATAAATAGAAGCTCGATCTTAAATATATAAAAGTCTATTAGTCCGAGTAGTATATCGATAGTTATATAACCCTTAGTAGTAAATACTCTAATACTAAATTAAACGCTTATAGTACTTAGTTATAATAGCGAAGTATAAATAGCCNAATCCTATCCTATAAAGTTAAAAGTAGCTATACCTATATTAATTATAATACTATAAAAGTACTCTAGGCCCTAGCGCTTATTTAGTATTAAAGCTCTTATAGTAGTAATAGCGAAAAGTACGCCTATTTTATTTATATCTTAATTACTATAAAATAGCTTATTATTAGTATAAAACTTAATCTAATATATATAAGATATATTATTAAACTAGTTTACTAGCTAATAAGTACTATTATTATCTAATAAATCTAAAGTAACTAGTTCTATTATATAATAGTAGCCTATATTATATTTAGCTAGTCTAATAAAACTCGAATCCGAGTCTATAGAACTCTTAGTTTTAGAGGTATCTAAACCTTTAAAATCTATAATAAACGTATAATATATCTTATCTAATTCGTCCTTATTATAATTACCCTTATATATCTTCTTAAATTAACTCTACTACTTCTTCTTATACTATACCTATTCTTTAATAGAATACTTATTTATATAGTAGTTTAGACTCTTATATATCTAATAAAGTCTATTATAACCCTATTAATTACTATAATCCTTATAGTTACGTCTATTATCTTATTTGTAGAATTTATAGTCTATATAGTAGATATCCGATTATACTTATAGTTATTAAGACGAAGTCGATAGGGGGGAAGTAGAGTTATTTGTTAATTTCGTAGTAAAAGTATCTTTAAGGTTACCCTTATTTTCGTATATTATACCTTTAATAAACTTATATTATAAAATCGACAACTTTATAGAAGTAATAAACTTACTAACTATATTTAGTAGTCGAATAATAATATTAATATACTTAGAGATTCTATAATAATATTAAATAATACTCTTATAGAAGTACTTATCGCTTTATAAATTGTCTAGAAGACCTATATAAAGATCTTATAACTTAGTAAGTATTATATCGAAATATACTATAAGTAATTTATTAGGGTGTTCGTTCTTAAAGTAATTAAGTATATACTTATTCTATTTATCTTATATATATTAATAGTAGTTTCTATCTTTAAAGTATATCTATACTACTTATATAACATCTATAAAAGGTAGATTTAACTTAGTAATCTAAGTATAATAATATACGGCTACGTCTCCTTTAAGTATAGTAGGAAAGACCTTTAGAAGACTATTCGCCTAGATACTAACTATCTTATATTATTAATAAAAGACCTATAATTTTATAATAAATACGTTATTATAACCTTTATATCTTATATCTTTATAATATGATTTTTAAAAGGCTTAGATCTATTAGCTGTCCGTAGTAGGTCTAAGTAGTAGAGGTAATAGAATACGATTTATAATAGAAATTATATTACGAAATAGAATAACTAGCTAAGGTTACTAAGGTTATCGAATAGGTAGAGCTACTACTAGAGGTAGTAAAGCTAAGTATTAATTAAAGGTAGTTCTATATTACTAGTTAGTCGAAAGCTTTAGAATGTTATAGCTAGTATAAATAGGTAAATAATATAGCTATATAGGTTATTCTTACTTATAAGTCTACTACTATACTTCCGGTACGCGCGGTTAGTATAATACCTTATAGAAGTTATAGCTCGTACGATTCTCTATATTAGGTATAGCTTGTCCTAGAGTTAGTAGTATAAAATATTCTCGTTATAGAAGTAGCTTCTAAGGTTTTATATAAAATTTACCTATAATCGAATTAATTAATTTAGATTATATAGAACTCCTAGGCTTTTAAGGTTATAGAGCGTATACCTTAGGTTTTAAGAATATATTACCTTAAGTAGGAATAGCTATAGGTTAGCGAGGAGGTAGTAGATATCTAAATAGTAGAGCTTAAAGTAGTATTATATATATACTCGGAATCAAGGTATTAAGGATATTCTTTATAGGCTTTCGAAGGTTTATATAATAGTCTATTAACGTATAGCTCGGTAGTAGACTCGGTAGTTTAAATAGTAGAATATTACGTATATACTATACTAGCTTTTATAGTATTAATACAATTATTTCTATAGTAGGTACTCGTCTACGCTCGCTATATTACCTACGTTTATTATAATTGTCCTTCTTATTAATAGTATCTAGTAATTATCGATTAACTATAGATTAATAGAATAGATTGTTTAATCTTAGTATATTATAAGCTTAAGCTTAAGAAGGCTATACCTTTAGTATTATCCGAAAAGGTATACGTAGCTAAGGAGTAGTATATACTTAGCTTAGTTTTAGACGCTATATATCTAGTATTATACTAGTTAAATCGAGTAGTTTTATAAAGTCTAACAAGTATAAATTTACTCTTAAAGACTACTTTAAAAGATAAGATCTAGAACGTAATTTAAGTCTTAGTATTTCTCCTATAGGTTATTAAGACGGTAGTTTACTAAGGTCTAATAATAGTAGTATAAACATCTTATCTATAGCCTTCGAATTATAAAGGTTACTATAGCGTATTTATAATAGGGTTAAATTAGTTCGTCTAGTACTAACTTATTTAATAATATCTTTAGTAGGCTAGTATATAGGAGCTTTTTCCTAAACGGTATAAAATAAGGTAAAAGAAACTTATATCTCTTATAGTCTCTTATTAATCTAAATACTATAGTCTCGAAGAACTATATAGAGTTGTTTAAGGTTTCTTATATAAGTAAACTCGAAGTCTTCTAAAGTTTACGTCTTAAAATCCTCTATAAATTAATAGTATAAATTACTATCTTTAAGTAGTTTATTCGTATAGCGACTAGTAGAATACGTCTTAGACTAGTAATCCTTACGCTATAAAGTAATATACTTACTAAGTAATAATTTATCCTCTTTAAAGTTTATAAGATAAGGTAGAATTCGTAGTATATTATTAGATAGAATTCGCTCTCCTTTATTAATTTTATTATTAGATAAATTAGGTTTAGGGTTATAATTAGATAAATTAACTAATTACTCTTTATTATCCCTATATATCGCTATATTAATTGTTAGTTTTAATATAACTATAGGCGAATTAAGAAACTAGAGTTACTATTATTAAGTACTAGTAGTAGCTCGAAGTATAGTACTTTCTAGTCCTCCTAGGCTAAAACTACTAAATAGCGTAGGCTATAGCTACCGATTATATAGTATTCTAGAGTAAATACTATTATTTTAGTAGGTGTTTATTATTATTTTTAAGGGGTAATTAAAGGGTATCTTACTTCTATAAAAGGTAAATATAGTAATATTCTTAAGGCTTAACTTAGTAGTATTATTACTCGTTTATAACGAAAGAAGTAGTAGTAGTATCGAAGGGTTTAGTACCTATTTTATAACGGGATAGGCGAATATAGAACCGTATTTTATATTTGTATTTAAAGGGCTTTTATACTAGCTTTATAATAGAACTAGTAAAGGTAGAATCGTATTTTAGAGTCGAATTTAAAGGGTGTTTATACTAGTTTTATAATAGAACTAGTAAAGGTAGAACTAGGTTTAAAGTTTATATAATTAAGGTAAAGTATTAATTAGGCTTTTACGCTTAATCCTTTAATATCTAGCTATATTAAATTTATACTATAGTAATAGCTAGGCTATCCTTCGATATACCTAAACTTAATATAAATCGTATTAGTCTTTAAGTCTTATAGTTTAGAGTACCGGGTTAATAAATTAATTGTTAACTAGGAGCTACTATAATATATAATTCTAGTACTTTCGAGGTCCTTCTAGGTACTTATTACGTTAGTATTAGTTTTACCCCGTTTATCCCCTAGTAATAAATTTATATTAAAAGGTAAGGTAGTAGAACTACTACTCTATAACGGCTATAATATCTAGCGTCGAGGAATTATAGTTATCTAATCTATACGCGCGCTTATACTAATTAGTATTAGTTTAACTCTAAGTTAATAGAGCTAAAAGATAATAAGAAAAGTATTAAAGTAAGGCTAATAGTTTAGTATCGAAAGTATTATATTATTAACTATTAGTTATATATACCGAGTAAAGGTATTATAGATACTACTACTATATATAGTAGTTCTTAGTACTAAGGCTAGTACGTAAGTAGCCTCGAGTAGTATAATTCACTTATACCGACACTTATAAACAAGTATATATAAATCTAATAAGGGATATACCTAGTCTTATTAATAGTATTAAGAGCTTACTTATTATATATAAAGCTATTAATAATCTAGATTCTATTATAATATTATAGCTACTTAATAAGACCCCTAATATACTAGAAGGATAAAGTAGAGCTTTCTATATAAGTAATAAAAAGTTAAATAACCTTCCTATTAAAATAGTAGCCTACTATATAGATCGATAATTCTATAGAGTACTACCTATTAAAACCTTATACTATAAACTACTAGGTTTAGGTAGATTTATTAAAAAGTATTTTATCTATAAAAAACTAGGATACTAGTTAACTTACTATTTAGTAGAAGAGTATAAAAAGTCTAAATAAGAGTTTCTTAATTTAAAAAGAAATAACTTACCTAAATATTACTACTATAATAATAAAAGAAAGTTTACCTAGTATATAATAGATTATAAAAGATAGGATCTTAAACTATAAATATCTAAGGTATATATAAGCGAATAGATTAAAGATAACTATAAAGATTTAAGTAATAAAATATTAATTAATAGAGCTATTTAAATAATATATAATAATAAAATTAATAAAGAAACTAATAAGAAGATTATATAAAATCTAAAAAACTATATATTTATATATATTCTTTCTAAAGGTTAGAATATTAAGTATATAAAAGAATATAAAGATATTTCTACGTACCTCGCTAATCCTCCTACTAACTAAAAGAGATATAGTCCTAGATTCTTCTTTAGTATTCTTATCGATATAAAAGCTACTAATATATACTCTATTAGATATAATTAATATCTTATATACTCTACTTTATATAAGATAAAAATAAATACTTTTATAACTAATAAGATAAAGATTAAATTTAGTATTAGTAAAAGTTTAAAGAACCTTAGATTAATTAATATATTAACTCTAGTTAGTACTATTCGATTCTTTATATTACTAATAGATATACTATTCTTATTCTACCTAGCTAATATAAATAGAATTAGAGTTATATTTAATAATCTAAGGAATAAACTAGTAGTAAAGAATAGTAAAGAAGTTTCTATATTTAAGAGATATAGATATACCTTTTTCTTTATAGACTATAAAGATTAACCTAATATATCTATATACCTATAGTAGAACTAGCGAATTAATAGACTTCTTATAAAAGCGGACCTATAGTAGTTATACTAAAGATTTAGTTACCTATCTACCCCTCGATTAGCTAAAATCTTAAAGCATATAGGTTATAAAGTAGACTTTAGCTTCTTAAAGTTTATAAATAAGTTTTATAAGTATTATTAACTCTATAGAAAGTCTCCTAGTAGATTTAAGTTCGCTATTTATAATAACTATAAGTTTAACTATAATATTTATATTAACGTACTTTAGGTTAATAACTATAACGTTCTTTATTATATAGATAAAGTAACTAGATTCTAAGTAGCTAGATAGCTCTCTAACTTCTATATAAAGACTACTTAAAGGTTATTCTAAGAAATATAGGTTAATACCTACCTTAGACTACTAGATCTTATTCCTTATAATTAAGGTATAAATTTTACTAGTAAAGAGTTTAGGTTATATACTAAAACTCTTAGTATAACTATAGTTACTATACCTACTAAAGTATATTACTTAGTTAGTAAGATTAAATAGTATTATAGCCTACTTCGAAAAGTATATAAAATACTCGACGTAAAGCTACTTATATTATAAAGTAATACTAAGTTATAAATAGTAGTAAAAGCTATTAATAATTTAGCTAGTCTAGATAGATTAATTCTAACTTTACTAGTATTTAAGGCATTTCCTTATATAACTAATAAAGAGCTACCTATAGCTGATTATTTATAACGTACTATTACTATACTAAAAGTAATAAAAGGTCTTAGAAATCTACGTACTAAACGTTAAATAAAAGAAGTACTAAGAATAAGAAATAGCCCTTTAAATAGCGATATCTATAAGCTTCTTATAAGACATTTAGTAAAAGTATAGTAAGCTATAATTAAATTAGGAAAGTAGACTAGGCCGTATAAGCTTATTAAAGTTAAAGGCGAAAATATAACTTTTAATAATAATAGAATAGAAACTACTATTTACTCTACTTTAGTTAAACCTTTCTATAAAGATAACTCCGAGAGAGAAAATAACTAAGATTATTAGGGTTTAGTATAAATACTACTAGAAGATAATAAACAGAGATCTTAAAACTCTTAGTAAGAGTAACGCTAAGACTCTATAATACTAGAAAGAAACTTTCGACCTTAACTACCTTCTATACCTAAACTATAATAATAAGTACTACTACTAAAGAGAGGTAAAGGATAACCTAGGAAATACTTACTATTATATATTATAGTACTTATAAATAAGATCGACTTTAAATTATAGATCCTAGATTATAATAAATCTTATACTTAGAATAGTAATAATACTTATATTTAGATAGTAAGAGTTAACTTATTAAAAGATACTAATATCTACTTAGTATTTAAGAATATTAAATTAATAAAAGAAGAGATAGTAACAAATAACCTTAAGATTATAGGATTAATAAATAGATAAGCTATTAAAGCTATTAATAAAAAATAACATTCTATATAGTATATAAGTATTTAATTCGAAATTTATTTAAGAATTAAGAAATAAGGGTACTTTATAAAAGTATATTAAGTTACGTTTAGTAATTTAAGTATAGGGTAATAAAGAGAAATCTTATATTCTTATAAAGTCTCCTACTATATAAAAAGTTAGCTAGTAACTAATTCTTATACTATTAACTATACTCGGCTTTAACGACTTTAGTATATACCTAAAAGATATTATATAAGCCTATACCTAGTCTCTTATAGAGCTAAATCGACGTTTTTATACTTAACTACTATAGAACCTACCTTAACTATAATAGGATAGAAAAGTACTACTTACTATNTAAACTCTTATAGCTTACTATATTTAAATATTACTTTATATATTAATTTATTAAGATTTAGTTTCTTAGAATTAAATAGCTTATAATTCTAAAACTAAATACTATTATAAAATTATAATATTTTATAAGGGTTTTATTAAAGTATAATTATATAATATAATAAGCCTTAGTTAGTATAATTAAAGTTTTATTAAATATTCTTTATTTAAGTAATTATTAGTTATTTATTATATTAAAGTTTTAATTAATAGCTTCTAATTTAGTTTTATTTAATATATATTATTAATAGTTATATTAATTAGCTTTTAATTAAATCTAGTAACTATTCTTCTAATTTAAATTTATTTTATATTATTCCTTTTAATAATATTCTAATTAACCTTAAACTAATTAATTATAATATTATTAATTAGTTATTAATTAGTTATTAATTAGTTATTAATCTCGGGAGCTAGCCCTTAAAGCCCCCTAGTTAATTAGTTATTAATTAGTTATTAATTTTATATTAATTAGTTTATTAATTTTATATTAATTAGTTTATTAATTTTAGATTAATTAGTTTATTAATTTTATTAAATCTATATTAATTATATATTAATTAGTTTATTAATTAGTTTATTTATTATATTAACTAATTATTAATTAGATATTAATTCTATATTAATTAGTTAGTTAATTAGTTAGTTAATTAGTTATTAATTAGTAATTAATTAGTAATTAATTAACTATTAATTTTATTAACCTTAGAGACTAGCCCTCGAATTCTTATAGCTTATTATACTTAAGAAGTAGTTTATATATTAAATACTATTATAAAAGATATATATTTTAGTATTCTTACCTCTAAATACTAACTAAGCTATATAGTATGTTGTTAGCTAATATACTAACATAGTGTTTCCACCACTCCACTATAAAACAGGTAGAATAAGGGAGTAGGTTTTATATATATATACGTATAGTTTCCTACTTAGACTTTCTAGAGTAACTTATTTAATATAATTATTCTTTAGTACTTTAATCTAGTATACTAGGTATCCCTTGTATATATAACTATTAATAGGTTCTAAGCCCGGAACGCTTACTTAGGTCCTTAATTACCTATTTGTTTATTTATATATGTCTAAGAGAGAGTATTTATATAACTCGCTAGGATAATTTACGTCTAAACCTAGTGAAAGTTCGATAAGTTCGATAAAACTATAGCGAGAATCGAGCTAGGATCTGGACGTACCGGATACAGGTTTATAAAATAGTAGCGGTAGCTACTAGGACAGGGTAGATTTGCTTATCTAAGAGGGGACTAAGTCTTTTAAACTCTCGATTTAAGAATAAGAATAATTAATTTAAACGAGAGCCGTAATCCTGTCCTAATAGGTTTAGGACAATAGTAATACTACCTCTAAATTATCTAAGGAGATTTAAGAGTTAATCGAATAATCTAGAGCTATTCGCTTAAGGATTGTTATACTATCAGAAGAAATACTCTAAGGAGTACGAGATCTTAAAACGTTAATAAGATTCTATAATAACGAATCTTATACTAATTTAAGCTATAATTTAAGCCTATCCTTACCGCTAGATTCCCCTCCCGGATCTCTAGGCCCGAGTATAAACCTATCTAATAGTATAGCTTATACCTCCCCGATAGGGAATAGTACGGGCTTCGTATTCGCCGATAAGGCTAAGCTTAAAGGAGAGACTAATTATATAGAGTAGAAAACGTCGTTAGAGTACTTATTAGAACAACTTAATATTAAGGAAGTGATCTATCCGGATTACGTAGTTCTAAAGATAGTTCTAAAGATTAAACTACTAGGTTCGACTAAGATATACACTTAGGATAAAACTAATATATAGATAAAGTATAAGATTAGTAACGCTTCGGCTATATAAGCTATCTAATCTAATTGTATTAGAGATACTTTATATATTATTACTAGATATACTAACGCTCGAGAAGCTTAGGATATATTAGCGTCTAGGTATTAAGGTAGTAGGGATACTACTTTATATAACCTTATAAACAAGTAGTAGACTAATACTTATAAGAAATATAATAATCTAACTAAGTTTATTAACAAATTTAATAATTTGTACCGGTAGATCTCGCGGCTCGGCTACGTTATAGATAACCGAGCGTAATATATCGTCTTCTTCGGAGGACTTAAGAATACGTTCCTAATTTAGGTTAATATAAAATAAACCATAGCTCGATAAGCCGAATTAAACAAGTCTATTAAGTTGCTCTCTATAAAGGAGTTATAACGTAATATTTTCGACAAAGTTTATTAAAAGTCTACTATTAGTACCGCGGTTATATACTCGGGTAAAAATACTAAGGATAAAGGTAGTAACTCTAATAAGGGAGATAATACTAAGAATACTAAGCCTAAAGGAAATAGCTATAGTTATTACAAAAAGTATAAGGAGTACTATATAGGTACTACATAGAATTCCTATTTTAAAACTAATCTATAAGCTTGTACTAAGTAGGAAAAGAAGAATAATAGGAAGTAGGAAGGTAATCTATTATCTTTAACTAATAAGAAGGATACTAAAGATAAAGATAAAAAGAAAGACTTATCTAATAAAGATATAAAAGAGTAATTCTCTTATATAAGTATACTACGAGGTATAACGTTTTGTTACTTAAATATAGCTAAAACTAGTCTAGGAGTAAAGTTTTTTTATAATACTAGGGCTAACGCTTATATCTACTATAACCGTACACGCTTCTATAACTTAAAAGTCGAATTACTCGGAAGTACTTAAGTTATTAGTAGTAAAGTTAAGATAATAGGTAAAGGAACCGTTATATTACACCTAAGAGTTAATAAGAACAAGGTTCGTAAGGTAGTATTAAACAATTATTACTAGATTCCTAATAGAGGAGTAAACTTATTCTCTAGTAAGATCTTTAACTAGTATAGTAGTATAATTAGTAGTAGTCGACTTTAGAGTCGTTCTACTAATAAGTTATAGGGTCTCCTAGATAATAATTATTATCTCGTAGAAGCTCTATATACGTACTTAGTATACTAATAACTGCGATTAATACTAGAATTCCTACCTAAATTATTACTAAGTAATATAGTAGCTGTTCTAGTACCTACCGCTATTTAGAAAACTAGGCCTAATCTTTAGCTTTATTATTGTCGAATAGTATATTCAGGACTTAATATAGTTCGAGCTACTAAAAAGGTAGTAAAAGATATAGAGATATAGATAATACTAACGCTAGTATAGGAAGAGGTACTTTATAACCCTTATAAGACTAGAAAACCTATAAGATATAGACTAAAAATAGTAGATCCTAACTCTCGAGTCTAAGAAGTCTATGGTTATAGTTATATAGATATCTTTAAAATTTCTCCTATAGCTTATAGTAGATATAACTACGGAATACTTATTATAGATAAGGTATCTTAATATTAAACTATATATTTATTAGAAAAGAAAAGTAAGGCCTAGAATTATATTAAAAGTTACTAGGCCTATATTTGTACCTAATATAGTATTAAAGTTAAAAGGTAGCGCCTTAATAAAGGTAGGGAGTATACGATTAATAAGATCGAAGAGTATACTAAGGAGTTCGGTATTTAGAAAGAGATAACTACTCCGCGCTCTCTTAAATAAGACGGTATAGCTAAAAGAGTAATTTGTATAATTGTTAAACGATTAAGAAGTATAATACTCGACTAAAATATTAACTTAAAATTATAGGGTAAAATACTTAAAGTAGTAGTAGAAGTTATAAATAAATCTGTTAATTCTGTGCTTTATAGGATTACTCCTTATAAGGTATATTTTAACGCTGTTTATCTAGATAAGGATAATAAACTATTAGTAAAACACTTTCGAGTACTAGGTTATAAAACCTACGTTTATATTCTAATTAAAGATAGAATTATTAGCGAAAAGTTAAAGTCTTGTACGTACTAAAGAGTACTTGTTAAATATAAGGGCTAGAGAATATAGTATATTTAGGTTCCTTCGCTTAACGTATATAGGCGTATTATATACTCCTCTAACGTTAGGTTTAATAAAGGAGGTTTTATCTCTAGACTAGATAGATAAGTTTATAATCGAGTTAATATATACTTTAATTTAAACTAAGAGGCTTAAGAGCCTAATAAAGTTTTAGACCCGTTAATTAACTTCTACTAAGTTATTTTTCTACCTAGTAGATTTAATAACGAATACGACTTTAAGTAAGGGGTATTAGAATTTATCGAAGGAGATACGTTAGGAATTAATACTCTAGAAGACTTTGAAAGTAAGAACTAACAAAAGGCTCTCGGACGACTAAAAGGCTTGAAAAATAAGAGTTATCCTACAGTTAATCTAAATACTTATCTATAGACAAGACTATCTGCTAAAGGTGAAGTAGTATAAGATTCTGCTCTCTGGTTTGCTAAAGAAAAGGCCCTATAATTTAGGACAGGTAAACTAGATAAAACTAATCTTTTAAATATGTTTCTAGGTATAATTAAGGACGTATAAGTAATAACTAATAATCCTTAAACCCTTGCCGAAGTATATTCGAGTAAAAACACTTACTACTAGCGCGCGGCTAAGAAGGCCGAAGACGACTAGTTAAAACGTAAGAAAACTTAGACAGTTTGTCTAAGGAACAGCTTACTAAGTAGATTAAGGTACCTCCCTAGGAGGTACGTATTTAAAATAAAGAGAGATCGAAATAGAAAGATCTTTAAGTTTAAGGTACGCTAGGTAGTTAAAGGATTCTGTTAAGAGTACAGTATTAATTATCTATAGACTTTTACAGGGGTAGTTAAATTAACCTCCTAGAAGCTCGTACTTACTCTAGTAGCTATATTAGATTATAAAGTTAAACAAATAGATATTATAGGTATATTTCTTAATAGAGATATTAATAAAGAAGTGTACGAAGTGTTACTACTAGAATAGACTAACGACCATAGTAACAAAGTGTCTTTAAAAGATAATATTATTAAACTTAATAAATCGCTATACGGACTTAAACAATTACCGAGACTCTGGTAAGATAAGCTTCGAGGAGTATTAAAAGAGATCGGACTGTTACCTATAACTGCTAACAACTGTATCTATATAAATGAAAGTAAAAGTATTATTATATGTACGTATGTCGACAATATATTGATTATAGGCTAGGTAGGGAAGGAGTTGAACTAAATAAAGGTTGATTTATAAAAGTACTTCGAAATAGACGACCTTAGACTAGCTTAATACTTCCTTAGAGTTTGTATTGTTCGAGACCGAGAGGCTCGAAAGTTGTATTTATACTAGGACGCTTATATCTAAAAGGTCCTAGAGAAGTTTAGTATAGAGGATTATAAAGCCGTCGAAACTTTAATAGATCCTTTACAGTAGGACTAAATAGTACTACAGCTAAAGGGGGTGCAAGTAACAGCTAATAATATAAAGGACTACTAATCTATAGTAGGTTCTGTTATATATCTTAGTTGTATTACTTGAATAGACCTGGTATTCTCTATGTTAGTATTATCTTGCTATTTTAATAACTTGTTAAAAGTATATATTACTTAGGTAAAATAAGGTTTAAGATATATTAAAGGTACTAACTTACTCTCCGTAGTATTAGGAGGTAGTACGTATAGTTCTAACGATATAATATTAAAGGTATATAGCGATACTAGCTAGGGCAATTATAAAGCTACTAGTCGATTAATATTAGAATACGTATTCTTCTTTACAGGAGAAGTTGTATCTTATTAATTAAAGCGTTAATCCTATACTATATAAAGTACTACCGAATCTAAATTTTATAGTATTACTAAGACGGTTATAGAACTTATATAGATACGTAAGCTAATATTTTAAATTAAATAAAATACTAAAGACGTATAGTCTATTCGACTATATAGTAATTGCTAAGGAGTACTTTCGATCTCGGAGAACTCGGAACTCTACTAAAAGACAAAGTACTTTATTTATTAATATTATTACGTCCGCGAATTTGTTAAATCTAGGATAGTAGATCTATAGTATATACTAACTAGGTTTATAGTAGCGGATAGATTAATAAAGGCCCTAGATAAAGTAAAGTTTAAGAGGTTTATGGAGTTATTAAATTTAAAGGAATTGCCTTCGAATCTAATTAATTAAACCTAGTTACAATAGTAGAAAAGGGGTATATTGTCAGCTAATATACTAATATGGTATTTCTACTACTCTACTATAAAACAGGTAGAATAAGGGAGTAGGTTTTATATATATATACGTATAGTTTCCTACTTAGACTTTCTAGAGTAACTTATTTAATATAATTATTCTTTAGTACTTCAATCTAGCATACTAGGCATCCCTTGTATATATAACTGTTAACATAGTATAAGTAGTAACTATAACTTTTATAAGCTTCTAACCTACCTTATTCTAGTTATAAACCTTATATAAGTATAAAGAGAATATTAAAATATAGCTAAAACCCTTAAATATTCTATACTTTAACTATATAAGTTTTAAGTATAGTTATAGCTATAAATTAGTTATTAATTAGCTATTAATTAGCTATTAATTAGCTATTAATTAGCTATTAATTAGTTATTTATTAAGTATTTACTAATTAGTTATTAATTAGTTATTAATAAATTATTACTTAATTAGTAGTTATTAAGTAGTTACTAATTAGTTATTACTTAATTAGTTATTACTTAATAAGTAGTTATTAAGTAGTAGTTATTAAATAATTACTAATTAGTTATTAATTAGCTATTAATTTATTATTTATTATTTATTTACTAATTAGCTATTAATTAGTTATTAATTAATTAATTATTTAGTTATCTCTTAATTAGTTATTACTTAATTAGTTATTAATTAGTTTATTACTTAATTAGTTTATTACTTAAGTAATTAATTAGTTATTAATTTTATTAATTAGTTAATAATTAGCTATTAATTAGTAGTTATTATTTAATTATTATTAATTAGTAGTTATTATTTAATTATTATTAATTAGTAGNNNNCCCCCCTAGTAATTATTATTAATTATTAATTAATTAGTTATTAATTTTATTAATTACTTAATAATTAGTTATTAATTAGTAATTATTATTTAATTATTATTATTATTATTAATCTTTATTTTCTCTCGGGGGCTAGCCCCCGAACCCCCCTAGTAATTATTATTAATTATTAATTAATTAGTTATTAATTTTATTAATCTCGGGGGTCAGCCCCCGGATCCCCGTCTGACTAAGCTACGCGGTACAGGTGGTTTTGGTGTTCCTACGTGGGAGCGTAGGTGCCTGAGTGCCTTATAGATGCGAGGCACTAAAACCACCAAAACCACCACGGTCGCAATCGTACGCTACTTCTAACCCACCTTGTTCTAGCTACAGAGGGCGCATAAACATAGGGAGAACACTGAAATATAGCTGAAGCTCTTAGATATCCTATGCTCTAATTATGTGTGTTTTGAATGCGATTCTAGCTCGATGCGGGCTCGAGAGTAGTAGTTGTAGTTTTAGTGTTCCTACCCCTGGTACTGACTAAGCTGACTAAGCTAAGCGAGTCCAGAACATCCCTGTCGACTTTTTATCCCTGAATTAAGCCGAATTTACATTGGCTGCATCGATTACAGGGGTCTTCTAGCTAATCAGGAGCTATAAAACTACCTTAATCCTTAACTCGAAAATATCTCGTAGGCCCACCTACCCCTACCTAACCCCCCCTACCTACCAAAAACGTTAGCTGCGCTAACGAATAAAGAAGCTATAGTATAGAGTTCCGGAGGTAGGTAATTACTAGTATAAAACGTATCTTAAATTCTATATAAACTAATTAAAATATAAGATATTAACGTTCGACTTATACTTATTATATACCTATAAAGATAAAGCTTTTAGTATTATTACTTTATAAACTAATAATACTTTAATCCTTATAAATAAGAACTTTACTTAATAAAAGGAAGACGAATTAGCTAAGGCTAATTTTATAGTAAAACCTTAAAAATAATTATTAATTAACTACTCTATTAAGTTTAATAGTAGACTAATTACTATACTTACTATCGCGATATCTACGTTCTAGCTAAGGAGGGGTTATTACGTAGTACTATCTAAGATAGTCTATAATACTACTATATATTAGCTAGCTATTTATACCTATATTCTTTTAGAACCTTATACGAATATATAAGATTATATTTAGTGTCTAGGCTTAAGAAGCTAAACTAATACTAATTAGTAATTATAGATTAATACCTAATTCTTTATATAACCCTTAAAGTAACCTTCTTCTCTCTAGTTCTTATACTAACTTAAGACACCCCTATAACTATAATAAACGGACTATAATATCTACCTACGATAAAACTAAAGCTAATAACTCTTTTAATCCTAATATTAAAGGGAAAGGGATAGTAGCTCCTACTCTTAATAAACTTAAAGTATTTGTTAAAAAGAAGATTAAGGATTATATAAATAGAAAAGAAGAAGGTTTAATACTATTTAATATCTTTTAAATAGACTTTAAAGGATAGTTAAGATTATAGTAGATCTTGATATTACGAACGTTAGTAGTAAAGAATATAAGAGAGATACTTCGAAAGAAAGGAGTAAATATTAAATTAATAGACTATAATAGAAAGCTTAAACCTATAAATTATATATTATTTAAACTATAAAAGAAGGACGTAATAGTACTATAGGCCGAGAAGGATTTGTTAGTAATATAGAATAGTAGAGTAAAGGCTAAGGTATTTCAAGGGTATTACGAAATAATAATATTACTATTAAGAAGGAGTTTAAGGAGGAGTTTAAGAAGGAGTTCGCGTAGTAGATTATAAACAAGTTAAAAGAGCTTAGAAGGTATATTCTCTCTAACGAGAGATAATATATCTAAAGGCCTTAAAGACAAAATTATATAAGTACTATTAAAACTAAATAAATAATTAAAATAACTTAAAGAAGTACTACTTCTACCTTTAATAATACTAACTCTAGTATAAATAGTATAACTAATTATATAACTAATTATACTACTACTAGTTATACTAGCTATATAACTACTACTACCTCTATTAAACCTAGTACTACCGTACCTAGTATAAAATCTAGTACTACTACCTTTTAATCTATATATAGTACTAAAACCGGCCTCGAATATACTATTATTTATCGGGACCCTAAGTTTCTTAGTAACTATACTAAATAAACAGTAGTATTAGTACTAATAGTATAGTAATCGTACTTCGTACCTAATTAGATAATATAGTTAATAATTATATACGAATAGGCGGTATACTAGGTAAAACAAATAAAATAACCTAATCTTTTAGTAGTACTAGCGTCCCCTATTACTAGCCACCGATACTATTACTCTAATACTAGTCCTTAAGGAAATTAATAAGCTATTTCAAGGTACTTATACCTTAGAGTTTAGAAGAGAAATAACCGTATTAAGGAAGTACTACTATAATAATATAAATAAGTTTAGTAGTACTAGAGATAACTTTTTACTTAAACTTTATACCTTCTATAATAATACTATAAGTTATAAGATACTAATTAACGAACAATTAATCGCCCTACTAATTATACTTAAAGGATAGGCCGCTAGTTTCTATAAAACTTATATTCGAACTCTTCTAGTTAAACCTTTAATTTAATAAGCTTATACTATAATTTAATAATAATTCGAAGGTTTCGAATATTAAATATACTTTTTAGTAGAATAGAACTCGCTTAACCTTAATAAGATAAAAGAATAAAATCTTAATAAAACGTACTCTTAGTATTTCGATATTATATTAAATAAGATAGAGGAGATTTAATACCGACTAACTCCTAGTCTTTAAAATAACGATATATTCTATAATTAATTAATACTAGTATACTATAGAACGTTAGCCTACCTAAACGCCTATACGTTACTAACTTATAAAGTACTAGATTTAATTAATAGTATAAAGACCTCCCTAGTAGTTTAAGAAAGTATTAACAAAGTAGGGCCTAAGGTACTACTATAAGTAATAATAATACCTTAATACTCTATAGTCTATAATACCTCTCTATATAACAAATATAATATAGTATTAATAATAGAGATAGATATATATTTTATAGATTAAAGATTCTATAGAAGACTACCTACGGGCGGTAGCGGACGTTATCTACCTAATTTAGGCGGTTTCTAGTTAAACTATAAAAAGAAATATTTTATATATAGAAAAGAGGATTATTAGTCTAATTAATACTTATATAAAGAAAGAAAGAAATCTTATAAGGAGTTTTAGAATAAGAAAAGAACTAATCCTAATAGATAAGATAAATATAGGACTCTATAAAGGTTTACTAAATATCTAATAGAATATAAAGGGATAGATCCTAAACCTTTAGTCGAGGCTACTACTAATATATAATAAGATAAAGACCTAGGGATAGGATAGATTTATATTAATAGGGATAAAGAGGAAGATAATAAGGAAATCTTTATAAATAGTACTACTTAGATAGCTTATAGTAATAAACTAGATAAAGATTCTACTAGGAGTATTATATATAATTTAGAAAATTAAGTATACTTATATACTATTCTTATAGAACTAGATAATAGTAAACCTTTAGATATATTCCTTATACTATTTAAAAGTTAAAATAGATATAGGCTAGTATACTACTAGGGAATTATTATTAATACTAGTATATTAGT
>LT855412.1:2178663-2192089 GCA_900184765.1 Hymenoscyphus fraxineus | reverse complement strand
ATAAAAGAATAAGTTAATATTAAGTTTAGTAATAGACTAGGATTATATAATATTAGTTTAATCTTTCTTAATACTCTAATTAGTATAATCTAGTTTTATATACTTAAAGGAGATACCCTATTCCTATACTACCTTATAGATATAAATAAAATATAAGTTAAATTTAATAATCTAGAAAATATACTTATTAGTAAATTAGGAAAGAAAGTACCTATTATATGTCGCTAGGGTTACCTATTCTTCTATTAAAACTATAATAAATAACTAAATATAACTACGTACCTTTATAAATTAATAGTAATTAATAGAATACTAATAGAAGTAGATATTCGCTAGTTATACTATTAATTTAGCTATCTATTAATATAATAATTAGCTAAGATACTTAAATAAGTAGGATATAAAGTAGACTTTAAGTTCTTAACCTTCTTAAAGAAGTTTTACTACTATTACTAGTTATATAATAAGTCTTCTAGAAGATTTAAGTTTATTATTTATAATAACTTAGAGTTTAACTTTAATATTTATATTAATATATATTAGATTAATAACTAGAAAGTTCTATATTATATAAACGAATTAACTAGATTTTAAGTAGCTAGGTTTATAAATAACTTAAAGGTAAAGATAGCTTAAAGGTTATTCTAAGAAATATAAGTAGATATATACCTTAGTCTACTAGACTTTTTAACCTATAATTAAGGAACTAACTTTATTAGAAAAGAGTTTCGATTATATATTAAAATAATAGGTACTAAAACGATTATTATACTTACTAAAGCTTACTACTTAATTAGTAAGGTTAAACGTTACTATAAGCTATTAAAAGAGCGTATAATATTATTAAGGAGGAACTTCCTTTAATAAAAGATACTAAAGTGTTATAAATAGTAGTTAAAGCTATAAATAACTTAGTAGGACTAGATAGTATTATACTAACTTTACTAGTATTTAGAGCCTATCTATAAATAACTAAAGAAGAACCTTTTATAGCGGAATACTCTTAATAAGCTACTACTATACTTAAGGTAATAAAAGAGCTTTAAAACCTATAGTCTAAAAGATAAATTCGAGATATATTAAAAACTAGGAATAAACCTTTAACTACCTACTTAAAATTACTTAATACTAGCGATTTAGTAATTATATAGAGAGTTATAAATTATAAAGGAAGGTAAGAAGAACTATTCGAGTTAATAAGAATATAAGGAGAAGATATTATAATTAAAGAACGTAGAGAGTAAAAGACGTTCCGATCTACTTTAGTATAACCTTATTATAAAGATAATAAGGATACTAAAGTACTTAAAGAAAGTAATAGAGAGGATAGGGCTAATAATTATTAAGATAATATAGTAAGTCTACTACCTATTAATAAAAGTTAACCTTAAATACCTAACTATAAACCTCGAATTCTTAGAACTCGACGCTAAGAAGTACCTAAAATACCTACTATACTAGTATAAAGTATACTTCTACTATAAGACCCTTAACTACCTCTAAGACAAGGACAAAGACTAATGTTTAGACCTAAACCTAATCTAAACACTCTACTAAAAAGATATAAACGTCCTCTAAAGGAGAGGATCTATATACTAGTATTCTATATAAAAGTTAACTCTAAAGGATAGATACTTAATATAGATATAGTTTACTACTAGTAGAATAATAGTAAATATACTAAGATCTTCTAAATTAACCTATTAAATAAAGAGAATATATACCTTACCTTTAAACTAGAATAACTTAATAATATAATAAAAGCTACTAATAATAAGGAGATTAAAGGACTTACTAGAAGGAAAGTAATTAATATTATTAATAAGGATAACGTACTACCTAGCGTATATATATTTAACTCTAAGTTTATTTAAGACGTTCGGAATAAAGGTATACCTAAAGAGTATATAAAGTCGAGACTAGTTATTTAGGCGTAGGGCGACTAAGAGAAATCCCTTATACTTATAGAATCTCCTACGATATAAAGGGTTAGTTAATAGCTTATACTTATAATCGTAACCTTAGATAGCTTTAAGGAGTCTAATTTATACCTTTATAATATAACCTAAGCCTATATCTAATCTCTTACTAATTTAAACCGGCGTTTTTATACTAGACTACTAAGGAATCTACCTTAACCTAAGTAGTAAGGTAAGGTATTACTTATACGAAAACCTTAGTATAGTATACTAGAAGCTAGGAACTACTAGTATAAAACGTACCTATAATTCTATATTAATTAACTTAAATACTAAACGTTAATATATAATTCCTACCTCCTATATATTAATAAAGAAAGAGCTTAAGGTATTATTAGTAGCGTAAAAATTAATTAGATTAAATTAAATAGTAGGGTTCTAATCTTAGTTAATCTAATTAACTCGACCTCCTAATTAAGTTTAATCGCTTAATTAATTNGCCGATATATCGGACCTACGGACCGAGGGCTCGGAGGGTGCCCGGGGTACCGCGTACTCGCTAAGCGAGAGTACCTCCTTACGTATTTGTCTTAATTAGGAACGTTCCTTAATTATATAGGAATATTTAATTAATTAGGAACGTTCCTTAATTATATAGGAATGTCTATATAATTTAGAAACGTTCCTAATTAATTAAGGAACGTTCCTAATTAATAGGAATATCTATATAACTTAGGAACGTTCCTTAATTATATAGGAATATTAAAAGTAAATAAGTCTTATTAATTTAATTATTAGTAAATAGTTTTCTTATATAATAAAGGACTTTTCTCTATACCTTAACTTAATTAAGGATTCTTTACCTATTACTCCTACCTACTCTACCTTTTATAGCCTTACTTACGCTTAAACTTACTATGTCTCGTCTATTTCGTACTTAAAACTTAGCCGACTTTACACTTAATCTAAGCGAGTAACCACTTCTCTTTAGAAGAGGCCTTTGTAAAAAGGAGCTTAATCTACCCGAGGAGGACCCGAATAGCTAAAGGATAGTAATAGTTAGGTACCTTTAAAGAGGTTATCGGTAAGTAATATTTATATATCTTTTTATATTAATTTAATTTAATTTAATATTAATTTAACTAACCTCTTAATAGAAAGGTCTAGTATAACTATACTATTAATCGGTCTATAAGCAACTATATAACCCACTTTCGCTATAGCCCTAAGTCGGTTCCTATAGGGGCTATCTTTAAAGGAGAAGAGATAAGTAAGCGAGTTTCTACCCCTTTTATCTAAGTTATATACTAATTACTATTAGAAGTTAATTCCGAGCAAAGTCAAGGACCTTTAGAGGTCTCCTTTAGAGGCTATAAAAGGCCTTTAGAGCCCTCCTTCGATAAGGAGACCTTTAAGAAGCTTATATTAAGCTTTACTATTAAGAATAATCTTAGCTTTCGAGCTCTTTGTTCTCTATCTTTTAAAGAGCTTATAAAGTATCTTCGAGAGTAAGTAAGTCCTCCTTTTATTTATAAACAAGTACTAATTACTCTAATAGAGGTTGCCCTCCTATTTATAGGACGTTACTTATAAACTAGCTCTTTTCGCTCTATAATAGTAGCTAAGAAGCTATTATAAGCTAACTTAAAGAGTACTCTTTAGCCTAAGGGTCCTTTAGTCTTACGCTAGACGCTTAGATAGCTATAAACCAAGACGCGTATCTCGGAGTTACTATATAAGTTATTTTAATCCTTTAATATTTAAATATTTATTTATATTTATATTATATATATTAACTATCTTATTTAGCTACTACTTAAATCCTAACTTTAAGCTTAAGAGTTATCTATTAGCTTTAAAGCTACTAGTTAAGAAACACTTAGGGCTTTATATATACCGGGTTCTCCTTAAAACACTACGTCTCTTTAATATAGAGTATAATATTACTAGGAAAGTATTCCTTATTTATTACCCCTTTATTTAATTATAAGTCTTTTAAGCTAATACTTCTTTTAGTATTATAAGGGATAACGCTTCTTCGAATAATACTCTTTTAGCCTCCTTTATAAGGCACTATAACCTAGAAGGCTATAAGTTTTAAGGAGATATACCTTATACTACTTACGTACTTAACCTTATCGTTTAAGATATCTTAAAAGGGATATTAAAAGGAGACTATTTAGCCTACGATATAAGCTGTTAGTAGACTAATATTCCGAGTCCACTATTTATACCTCAGGTTATATTAGACCTACCTAGGGGCTAGCCCTAGGTATCTAATATAACCTCGTACTTATACCTAGTTCTCTTTTCTCTTTAGTTATATAATTATATATTTCGAATACTCCTTTTTATTATTAATTCCTAAGTACTATTCTATATAAACCTCTAATAGGTTATAAGCCCGGCGCTAATAGGTACTTGGTTTTAATAATAGCTGTTTTAAAGATAGTAGGACCTTTTTAAACCTCTTATTACTATAACTCGCGATATTATACAACCTATTTTAATAGCGGACTATGTCTAATAGTATAGTACTATAATTATATTAAGATATAGTAGATTCTACGAATCCTTTCGCTAGATTAAAGAAAGTTAGACAATCGAATTCTATAATATAAAACCTTAATATCCCGGGTTCTTTTTAGGACGATTTACTAAGAGATTTACTACCTACGGCCTCTACTTCTAGACGTTCTTAAAGCCTAAATAAATTAACTTAACCCTCCTTAAATTAAAGGAGATTATAAAGAACCTCTTAAGTATAATATTTTAAGCTTCTATAGTTATAACAATTATATAATCTACTAGAAACCTACTTATAAGTAAGGTTAAAAGGTTCTTTAAATATATAATACTACTAATCTATAATAAAGTTAGAGTTTTCGCTAATAAAGCTTAATCTAGTAAATTCTTTAAAAGTATTTACTTTAAGATATATAAACTATAATTTACCCTAAGAAGTAAATAGTAGTAACTAATTAGAATCTAAGCTAAGCAAGGATCTATTAAATTTACTACTACTATTACCTACTCGTCGACTATTCTACTAATCTAATTATAGCTGCGAACCCTTATAAGATCTAGACCTAGATCTACTAATATTTATATTTAGAGACAATATAGAGGGCTTAAATAGCTCTTTAGGCGGTAGGAGTACTTTACTACTACCTAGTAGGCTTCGGTTAAAAAGAGAATACAATTATCTACTATAGAAGGATAAAATACTACGCCTAGCTCGTTAATACTAGCTTTAACTATTTCTCCTAGGTAAAGTTAAGGTACCGAAGTATATTAACTACTAGGACCTATAGCTAAGAGAAACTAAGGAGTAGGTAAAAACATAGGCCGAATATAATAAGTATAAGGCTAAGGCTTACTTAATAATTATAAATAATATTAAAGCTATACCTAGCGAGGTTATTAAGACTCTTAATTCTACTAAATTAGCGTGGAATACTCTTAAATAAAAGTACTTTAGTAAGGGTAAAGTTCTAGTATTTAACTTAATACTTAAATATATAGATAACTTATATAAAAAGTATAATAATTTAGAATAATTTATTAATAGTTTTAATAATATAAAGTACTATCTTAAAGACCTAGAATTAACTAATATTAAGAAGTAGTATACGTTACTTTTTATACGCGCTCTTATATAATCTTTTCCGGTCTAAGCTATATAAAAGCGTACTAAATTACGTAGTACTAAACCTCTAACTCTCGACTAACTTATCTTAGATATTATAGACAAGGTACGTCTAAAAGATACTCCTATTAGATAACTTCTCTTTAGCTATCGAGATTAATAATAAAAAGGAAGTGCTAATAATACTAATAAAAAGATATATCCTTACTATAAAAAGCTAGTCCTATATAAGCCTAAGGAGTGTTTCTCTCTTCTTAAAAACAAGGCTAAAAAAGAGAAGTAGTTTAAGAAGTTCAGAAAGATAAACGGTAAGTTAACTAACGAATTAAAGGATAAGGATACTAAGGATATAGAGGATACCTTTAGATATTATAGCCTTAATATAGTAAATATTACTAAAATAATAAAGCTCGATTTAAGTATAATTACGGCCTCTATACGTAGATCTAAACCCTAGGGTAAACACTTTAAATATAATACTAGCGTAGATCTTTATATTACCTACAATAAATATTACTTTAAAGATAACTTCTATAAAGGATATCTAGGATCTATTAAAACTGTTAGTAAAACTACTAAGATTTAGAGAGTTAGTACTATAATCTTATAGGTTTATATTAGATCTAGAAGTAAGGATTACTATAAGATTAGACTAAAGAATATACTTTATATCCCTAATAGTAGTATAAACTTATTTAGTAGTCGAATGTTTATTAATACTAGAGGAGTTATAGATAAGGATAAACTTTAGTATAGAAAGACTAGTAAGATATTCTCCTTATTAGATAAGGATTTTTACCTTTTTAAACTTTTAAATACTTATTTATTATATAATAATTTATAGGCGTATATAAGTAAGAGAATTAGGTATAATACTATTACTAATTCTATTAAAACCTTAGAGTTAATAGATAGTATAGAAGAATACGCTATCGATTTAACTAACTAGAAGGTTAGTTTTACTATTTCTACTAATAAGATCGACGGTATCGACCTTCGTCTATGTCCTACTAGCCTAGAGAGTACTAAAACACCTACGATTATTATATATTACTATCGTTTTAGACACCTTAGATTAGATAACTATAGAAAGACGTAAAAACTTGTTAAAGGTATAGAATTTAAGGAATTACTAGAGCTATAATAAGGAGAGATTATATACGATCTATATAAACTTAGAAAACCTATGTGTTATAGACCTAAAACTATATAAGCTAGAGTAACCGAGGTATTTAGACGTATTTATAGGGATATTATATAAATTAAACCTATAACCTATAAAGGTTTTAATTATACTACGTTACTTACTAACGAAGCCTCTAAGCGAAGATAGGTTTACCTATCTAAGATAAAGGGTAAGGCCTAGGACTACTTAAAATCGTTAGATTAAGAAGCTTTAATATAATATAATTACTATATTAAATATTAGTAATTAGATAGTAGGAAAGAATACTTAGTTAATAAGATTTGTAATTATACTAGAGACTTTAGAATAAAGCTTAAAATTATAATACTACGCTTACTAGAGTAGGATAGTATATCTAAGCGCGCTATTTATACTCTTATCGAACGTCTATATATAGTAGTTATTAATTAAAATATCCCTTAATTCCTTTAAGAAGAGGTATTATAAGCCCTTATTAAAACCTATAATATAACGGCCACTTATACTCTCGTTAATAAAACTTTATATAAAGCCTTTTATAATTAATTTCGTCCTAATTAGAATAATAGACCTAATATCTCGCACTTATAAGTACTAGGCTATAAAACCTTTATATTTATATTAAAAGAGGATAGAGTAGTTAGTAAGAAACTCGAACTTCGAGCCTATAAGGGTATCTTAGTAGGCTATAAGAGTAATAGAATTTAGCGAGTCTAGATACCTTTATTATACTATATTATATAGAGCTCTAACGTCCGATTCGACAAAGGAGGCTATATCTCTAGGTATAGTAATAGAGATACTAAATCTTTTATTAGGGGTAATATTCTAAATAAGGATTATTTAGTATTTTATCTAAAGGATTTAAGTTAAGATATTAATGATTTTATAGAGAATTTATCTAATAACTTTAAATTAAATAACCCTAAAAGTAAGAGTAAGGCTAAGGAACTTCTACCTTAAAATAAGCTACGACTAAGAAAAGTCTAGCTATTTATACTACTTAATTAGTAGGTTAATATACAAAGATTATAACCTAGTAATATTAACTTTATAGCTAGCGCTAAACTCACTACTAAATATATCTACGCTACTATTTAGAGTAAGGGTATTTAAGTATCCGATAATCTATAGACCCTTAAGAAGGTATTATAAAATAAAAACTCTACTAATTAGAAGTAAGCTATATAAAAAGAGATAGACTCTCTAGCTAGTAAAAATATATAGAACCTAGCTATAAGATACTAAATCCTAAATAACTAAAAGGTACTTAGTAGTAAGTTTATCTTTAAAATAAAATATAATATTAATAGCTCTATTTTAAAGTATAAAGCCTATTAAGTTATACGGGGTTTCTAGTAAGAATATAGGGTTAATTACTATAATACCTTTGTAGGAGTTTATAAAACTACTTTATAGTATATAGTTCTAGCTTTTATAGTAATATTAGACCTTAAAATTAAGTAAATAGATATAGTTATTACGTTCCTTAATAGAGATATTAATAGTAAGGTCTATTATAAACTACCTTTTAGATAGACCGAAAATAATATTAAAGTAAATATTAAGAAGTTCGTAGCTAAATTAAATAAGAGTTTATATAAACTAAAACAATCCTTACGTTTATAGTAAGAGAAACTCTACTAGAGCCTTAAGGAGCTCGGATTCGATCTACTTATTATAGATTACTATATATATACTAATAATACTATAGGCTTTATTATCTATACGTACGTCGACGACTTTCTAATAGTTAGAAAGAAAGGTACTTAATTATTAAAGCTTAAGAATAATCTATATTAAAAGTTTCAAATAGAGGATTTAGGCCTTACTAAATACTTTCTTAGTGTTAGAATTATAAGAGATCGAACCTAGCGTAAATTATACTTATATTAGGATACTTATATTAATAAGGTATTAAAGAAGTTTAATATAGAGAACTATAACCCTATTATTACTCCTCTCTTACTAGATAAATGGAAGAATATAGTACTAAATAAGGAATAAGCTTTTAAAGAAGATATCTAATCCTACTAATTAATTATAGAATCGAAGAACTATACTACTATACTTACTTGTCCTAATATCTTATTCGCTATCTCTATATTATTAAAATTCCTAATTAATCTATTATAATACTATATATAAGCTACTAAGTACTTACTTCGATATTTATATAGTATAAAGTACCTAGCGATTATTTACGGTAGTATCGAACTATTTAATTAGGAGCTATAATTAGAAGGTTTTATAGATATAAACTATAACGGATACTTATATTTAAGTAAATCTATATCTAGATACCTTTTTAAGCTTAGTAGTAGTATTATTTTATATTAATTAAAGAAGTAAATACGTACTACTTTATACTTAATTAAATCGGAGTTTTATAGTATTATAGAGGCTCTTAAAGAGACAATTTAGCTACGCTACCTTCTTAAATAACTTGGTTATAATAAATAAGACGTATAATAAGTATAACTATTTAGTAACTATTAAGGGGCTCTCTAAATCGCCGAAAACCTAGAATTATACTAACGTATAAAACACTTTATTTATAACTACTAATTTATTAGAGAGTAAGTAAGCGAAGGTATTATAGAATTATTTTATATACCTAGTATAAAGATACTAGCCGACGGTTTAACTAAGGGCCTAGTAGAACTAAAATATAAGGCTTTCGTAAGATTATTAGGGTTATTAGAACTTCCTAATTAGGTAAGTCGAATTACTAAATAAAGAGTATTACGTGGTAGGTACTTTATTACGTAATAGCGCTCTACTTCCTTTATAGTAGAGCTCTTTTAGCAATTAGCCGAGGGATATACGCGCTAGTACTATATAAACTTATACTCCCTCCTATATAATTTAGTAAGCTTTATACTTAATTTAATACTTCCTTTTACAAGTACTCTATACTTATACTTTACCCTTATAAAACCTATTATAATTCCTACTATAATCGGCTAACTATAAGGTAACTTATAGTTATAAGCTTAGTCTAGTACCTAAAGTTTAATATAAACTTTAATTCTACCTTTTACTATATTTAAGTAATTAATATATATTACTCTTATAATATTAAATTCGAATCTATAATAAGGTTCTTATTCTCTCTCTCTCTCTAATCTATTTTATTATAGTATCCTCGACTTTAACCTATCTAAAGCTTTATTTAAGTAAGGACTAGGTTATATAGTACTCTACGCTTAGGTAACTCGCGAGTACTAAACTCGTTTAGTACTTTGTTAATCCTAATACTTTAGACGCTTCGAACTTCGATATTCGAAAGCCTATTCCTTATATTAAGGATACTTAGGTAAAAGAAGACCTTTAAAAGTTTAAGGATAAGCTACTATACCTTATATATATTTAACGCCTATAGGAATAGGAGGATAGTACTAATCCTATTAAAGAGTATAGACTATTACTAGTATACCTACTAATTCTAGAAGTTACCTTACTTAAGTCTATATTATATTCCTTTTCTCTTATCTAAAACTAGTATAAACTAGAAGAGGAAGAGCGCTAAGACACTTAAAAGGCTATTAAGGAAATTAATTAATTTATAAGTATTATAGTAGATATATATTAATACCTTAATATAATAATAACCTTAGGCTATTATAATAGTAATAGACTATATATAACTTAGTCTATAGTTTATAAACTAGCTTCTACCTTAAAACTAACTATAAAGGTTTAAAAGTCTCGTACTTAATAAAAGTATTATTAAGTCCTTTTTACTACTAAGAACTAGAATATTAACCTAGCTAAGTAGATATAAGAATAAGAAAATATATATAACTAGGTATATTACCTAGGTATTTTTAAAGTTAATAAACTACTAGTAGGTAAGAGTTTCTTAGAAGTAGTCTAGTATATTTAACTAATATAAGCTTATTAATAAATCTTTAAAAGGGTTAAAAGAATAACTCTTAGAAAGGAAGTAGCTCTAACTAAGTAACTTATTAAAGTCTTTCTTAGTATCTTAGAAAATATAAGCTTAGCTATTAAGAAGGCTAAGAGCTATTAAGTCTATACTATAATAATTAATAAACCTAATAACAAGCTAAGTAGAGTAATATTAGGCTATAATAGGTAGAATAATAAATACTCTTATAAAAACCTATTTTATAACTTTAGACTTAAAAGCTATTACTAATTAGAAAGTACTCTAACTAAATATTATAATCTACTTTTAAAGAAAGCTATAACTTAGGAATATACTTAGGAGATTCTTACTAGACTCTAAGATAATAAGTTTAAAGAACTAAGAAAATAAGTTATAGAGAAAGGTTAGCTTAAGGTAGATAAGAAAACTAAAATTAAAGTAAATCTATCTAAAAGATCTAGTTTATTATCTAAGCTATCCTTCCTAAGCTCTTATATTAGCGCTATTATAGACCTAGCTTTAATAGATATATTATCTAGTAACCTATAAGAGAACCTTAGGGTATACTCTACTATACTCGATTTCGGCTATTACCTACTAAGTAATAGTACTCTACTAAATAATTATAGAGCGCTCTATCTTATTAATAGTAAAGTAATACTTATTCCTAGTAGTTTTATACTAGCCGGACCTAATAAGATAGTAAAGGCTAAGACTTCTTATATAAAGATCTTAGGTTATAGGAAACGTATTATTAAGAAGGTTATAAATAGTCCTAATAGTCTTAGTACCTAGGATTTAGTACTCGAAAAGGTTACTATTATAGAAGGTTTCTACGTTAATATAGTATCTAAAGCTGCCTTATTAAAGAAAGGATTATAGTTTATAGGTTTAGATTATACTTTATATATTAGACTATTAGTAAAATTATTAGTAGTTAAATAGTTAGAGCGTAAGCTAAACCTAGTCTTCCTTTAATATAAACCTATTTCTACTTACCTATAATCTCTAATACTAAGTATAATAATATACTTAACTCTCTATTAAGAGAGAAGACTATTTAGACTATCTTTTAATTATATAAAACTAAGGCTTAATAAAATTACTATATAGTACCTTTACTCTAGATATACTAGTAAGAAAGTACTTAAATAACTCCTCTACTATACTTATAATATAAAAATCTAGAGTATACTATATATTAATTATAAGACCTATATAATTACTTATATATTATAAGTTATATCTAGATAACCTTTAGAGAACCTATTACCTTATCCTTTCTAAAAGGTTATTTAAGATTTATTCTTTTATAAAANTATAGTATTACTTCTAGTAAAAGATATATTTAGTAGAAAACTATATAGTTACTAGTTAATAGATAAATCTTTAATTAATATCTTTAATAGCCTTTAATACTTTAAACTATAGGTTTACTATTAGTACTAATTATCTATCTATATCTTAAAGTTAGATAATAAGAAAGTAGTAATTAGGATTAAAAGAGATACTTTATTTAAGATATAGGCTAAAAAGTAAAGAATTAAGCTTAAACTATCTCTAATATATACTTATAAACTAAACGGTTTAATTAAGCAAGTAGGATAAGAGGTTACTATATGTTCTATTAAGATATTAACTAGAGTAAACTTACTATTAAAACTCTAGCCTAAATTAATAAGAGCTATAGTATTCCTTTATAACTAAATACTATCTAAATACTATAGTTAGAAATTACTAAACAAGGTCTTATATTCCTAGTTCTAGTAATACTTTTATTAGTATAATCTAGAAATAACTACTTCTATTATATTTAACTTAAAACCTAACTAGAATAAGATCTATATATATAGATATAGAGTATATCTATTTATTAAAGAGAGAGAAGTAGAGAAAGAAGTAAAAGCCTTTAAAATAAAACCTTATAAATATATAGGATATCTAGTAGGGTATATTAATTATAATATCTACTAGATCTAAGTACTATAACTTAATAGAGTTATTATTACTTAGAATATTATATTCGATAAATTAATCTTTTATAATAAAGGAAGCGAATAAAAGGATAGCTATCTAATTCCTATAGTAAGAGATATTACTAATACTATTACTAAAAATAAAGAATAAGACGCTAAAGCTATTATAAAGTATAAGATTATATTTAATAATACGCTTTAATTAACTTCTAGAATCGCTTAGAACTTAATCTATACTAAAACTAAGTAATATTCTATAGACACTACTAGTAATATAATAGGTGTTTTAAAGCTACTAGAAATAAGGGATTAAATAATAATAAATAATAATACTAAAGATTTAGAAATAATAAATACTTTAATAAAGGAGCCTAAGAAGAATAAAGATACTTCTAGTCTTTAAAACTTAGAGGTAAACTTAGATCTCTTAATACCTAGGTTCGGACTTTTAACCCTAGAACCTATACTAGAGCTAGAATAACCTTAAGAAACGCGAGATAGCTACTCGCTAGGTTCTACTAGAAGTACTACTAAGGAAGAGTAGTAAAAGCTACTTAATAGTACTCTAGGTAGTATAATATAGGCTTATAAATTAGAAAATCCTATATTAGACTAGTCTAATTAAGAAGATATTAATAAAGCTATCTCTAACTCCTAGCTATTAACTTAGACTATAAAAGAGATAAATATATAACCTTTACTTAGTAAGGTTAAGTAGGGAGTACTATAAACTATAAGTTTAAATATAACTTTTATACTTAAGCCTAAAAAGGTATATAAAAATAGGTCTAGTAAAACTAAAAGTATAATAAGTACTTAAAT
>LT855412.1:2113930-2172717 GCA_900184765.1 Hymenoscyphus fraxineus | reverse complement strand
TATAGTTACTAGTTAATAAATAAATCTTTAATTAATATCTTTAATAGCCTTTAATACTTTAAACTATAGGTTTACTATTAGTACTAATTATCTATCTATATCTTAAAGTTAGATAATAAGAAAGTAGTAATTAAGATTAAGGGAGATACTTTATTTAAGATATAGGCTAAAAAGTAAGGAATTAAGCTTAAACTATCTCTAATATATACTTATAAACTAAATAGTTTAATTAAGTAAATAGGATAAGAGGTTACTATATATTCTATTAAGATATTAACTAGAGTAAACTTACTATTAAAACTCTAGCTTAAATTAATAAGGGCTATAGTATTCCTTTATAACTAAATACTATTTAAATACTATAGTTAGAAATTACTAAATAAGGTCTTATATTCTTAGTTCTAGTAGTACTTCTATTAGTATAATCTAGAAATAACTACTTCTATTATATTTAACTTAAAACCTAACTAGAATAAGATCTACGTATATAGATATAGAGTATATTTACTTATTAAAGAGAGAGAAGTAGGAAAAGAAGTAAAAGCCTTTAAAATAAAACCCTATAGGTATATAGGGTATTTAGTAGGATATATTAATTATAATATCTACTAGATCTAGATACTATAACTTAATAAAGTTATTATTACTTAGAATATTATATTTAATAAATTAATCTTTTATAATAAAAGAAGCGAATAAAAGAATAGCTATCTAATTCCTATAATAAGAGATATTACTAATACTATTACTAAAAATAAAGAATAAGACACTAAAGCTATTATAAAGTATAAGATTATATTTAGTAATACGCCTTAATTAACCCCTAGAATCGCTTAGAACTTAATCTATACTAAAACTAAGTAATATTCTATAGATACTATTAGTAACGTAATAGGTACTTTAAAGCTACTAGAAATAAGGGATTAAATAATAATAAATAATAATACTAAAGATTTAGAAATAATAAATATTCTAATAAAGGAGCCTAAGAAGGATAAAGATACTTCTAGTCCTTAAAACTTAAAGGTAAACTTAAATCTCTTAATACCTAGGTTTAAACTTTTAACCCTAGAACCTATACTAGAGCTAGAACAACCTTAAAGAGTATAAGATAGCTACTTACTAGGTTCTACTAGAAGTACTACCGAGGAAGAGTAGTAAGAGCTACTCGATAGTACTCTAGGTAGTATAATATAGGCTTATAAATTAGAAAATCCTATATTAGACCGGCCTAATTAGAAAGATATTAATAAAGCTATCTCTAACTCTTAGCTATTAACTTAGACTATAGAAGAAATAAATATATAACTTTTACTTAGTAAGGTTAAGTAAAGAGTACTATAAACTATAAGTTCGAGTATAACTCCTATACCTAAGCCTAAAAAAGTATATAAAAATAGGTCTAGTAAAACTAAAGGTATAATAAGTACTTAAATAAGAACTAGATTATAAACTAAAAAAGATAAAGATAGTAATAATATATATATACTACTATTAGATATACTACTTTATAACTTAGTATTAAGTTTACTTAATTACTAGGATCTATTTATAGATACCTACCTACCTATTTTCGAGTATAACCTTAGTAATATTAAAGCTATATTTATTATAATATAAAAATTATTTAAAAATAACTAAAAAGATATTAAATTTAAGTCTCTAATATTAGAATTACTAGTATTAGAACTAGATACTTTTAGAGTTTATAAGAGTAAGCTACTAAAGAAACCTAAGAACTTTAGAGACTTAACTTCCTATAAATATAATAGATAGTTTATAAAGGACTACTTAAATAAAATTAAGACTTAAGAGGATCTAGGATACTAGACTAAAATTAAAAGATCTAAAGTTACTTTAATAATATTACTAATTCTACTTTAGTAGGTATTTATATATAAAAAGAATAAGGATAGTTACTTAATACGCTACTACTTATATATAGTAGTATATAAGGATCTATAACTAAATAATTTAATTATATTTACTTATATAGCTATACTTACTTTAAAGTTATTTAAACTAGCTATAGTAATAGTAGTATACTTTAACCTAGAACTTAAGTAATATAATATAATAAATACTTTTATTAATACTTTAAGAGTAAGAGATATACTACTAGTTATTTATTAAATACTAGATAGGTTTAAAAAGAAAGGAATAGTATTAAAAATTAACTACGCCTTATATAAACTCTAAGACTCTCTAGTACTTTAGTTTAACAAATTTATAACTACTTTAAGAGATATTCTTAGAATAATTCTATATATAGAAGAGCTATATATATATATAATAGAAAAACGTACTATATTTATATTATTCTTTATAAATAATATATAATTTATATATTATAAAAGAGATAAACTCGAGGCCTAGACCTTAATTACTAAGCTTAGCTAAACGTATAAACTATATAACCTTTATAATATTAAGTAGTTTCTTAGTATAAGAGTTATTAGGGATAGAGGAGTAAATAAACTCTAGCTTTTATATAATATATATATTAAGAAGGTTATAAAGAGATTTAGGCTTATAAATAAAACTAGCCTAAGTACCCCCTTACCTAGGGTCGAGTTCTATAAATTTAAAGAGATCGCAATAGCTATTATAATTAAGCTCTTTTAGTAAATAATTAGTTCTATTTTATACTCTAGAATAATAATTAGGGTAGATATTACTTTTANTAAGAAGGTCTTCTTATAGTTATATTATTTCCTTATTTAGAGGGCTTATTATATAGAGAGCTATAAGATAAGATACTATTACTACTTCTTCTACTAAATCTAAACTAATTAAAGTAAAAGTCCTAGTAGTAGAGTCTATAGTACTCTATTAATTATTTAGGAAGCTCTAGCTTTAAGTAGGATAATTATAGATAATATAGTATAATAATATATAAATAATTCGGCTAGTTATAGGAGAATACTAGCGTATATTAACTAAGCTCCGTTATGTTAATATCTAAAATATATAGCTATAATAGGAGTACTACTAAGGGAGTTTTAAGCTTATATATATCTTAACTAAGGATATACCTATAGATAGAATAACTAAAAATCTTTTATAGATTAAATTTAAGAACTTTATTTAGTTAATTAATCTTTAAAATAAAAGCTCGCTTACTAGCTTACTTAATTAGGAGTTATATAAAATAAACCCTAAGCTTTAAGAGTTACCTAAAATTAGAATAGATTCTACTCTAGCTAAGGGGTAATACTACTTAGAGTATAGTATCTAAATTTAGATAAATTCGACTTCTTTTATATCTATATCTTTTTATTTATTAATTATTAAAGATTTATTACTATTATAATTATAATTAGTACTTTTTTATTTGTACTATTTACTTAGGGAGTACCTCCTAAGGGGTAACTACGCTTACTAATTCGACTCCCTAAATAAAGGAGTACTATAAGAGTTATAATCGAGAGCTATATACGGCTTAAAGAAGACTTATTTTATTTTTTAAGCGTTCTTTATTTAAAAGGCCTTATTTTTATAGTCTTTATCTTTTAAGGATAAAGAGTACTCGACTACTATAGTTTTTATAATAGCTTTAAATAAGTTATATTATTAAGGGTTATAAAAGTTCTTTAATTTATTCCTAGGTATAATAATACCTAAAAACTCTTTTAAAAATTACTATTTATATTTAATTACTACCTTTAGTAGCTATACGCTCTCTTAACTCCTTAATTATACTACCTAGAGCTAGGAACTTTATCTTAATATTATTTAAGGGCTTAGCTTCCTCTATAATTTTAGTAGTAGTTTTTTCTTCTCTCCTAGTAATAAGAATACTAGCCTTCTTCTTACTAGGTACTACTATACTAGGATACTCTAGAATATAAGTAGTATTTAGTATATTATCGAGTTCTTTATTACTATAGTAGCTTAAGACCTATTTAATAATATTATAGCACTTCTTAAGTTAACTACTTTAAAGTTAGTATAGTTTAANCCTTCTAAGTCTAAAGGTTTATATAAAATACTCTAAAGTTAAAGTATAAAAGGTATATAGATTAAATAAAGAGGTTTATAAGTATAACCCTTAGAGTACTAGAAATAACGCGAACTAGTATATATACTTAAAATATTATAATAAATACTTTTATCTCTATTAGTTCTATATAATATAGCGTAGATATATCCTAGATAGGAAGGAATATAAACTTTACTATAAATAGGTACTCTTCTAGATTAGGATAGTATAGGTTTAAGTATAGGTATATAGGTACGAGCTTAACTATTAGTATTTTCGCGCTTAGTTTTAGTTTTATATTCTATTTCTTTATTATTATTCTTATCTTTAATATTACCTTTTTTAACTAAGGGATTTTTAGAAATATACTATTCTTTATTCTTAGGTATATTAATATTAAATTTAAAAGGATTATATTTTAGAGTAAGTATAGAAGATAGGGGTAATAACGTATTAGGCTTAGGAGTAAGAACTAGCTTAGGCTTAGGCGCGGTAATAGGAACTAGCTTAAGTTTAGGTTTAGATTTAGGGTAGCGGCGAATAGGACTATTAAGTAATCTAGTATACTATTAAAATATATTAGCTTAGAAGGGTAAAGTTTAAAAGTTAGATCTTAGATTATAGATATTAAGATATATTTATAAGGTTAAAACTACTTATAATAAGGCTATACTTACTTCTAACTTCGTGCTTTTAGCTATATAAGCATTTATAGTTCGCGTAGAACGATCTACTTTACTCTAGCGAGGTATAGTATTATAGTATTATAGTATTATAGTAGTAGTCTAGAGGTTATAAAAAGTAAAGGATAGAAATAGTATATATCCTAGCGTACCTAAGGGGTGTATTACGTAGTAGGCACTTTATTACGTAAGAGCGCTCTACTTCCTTTATAGTAGAGCTCTTTTAGTAATTAGCCGAGGGACATATACGCTAGTACTATATAAACTCGTACTCCCTCCTATATAATTTAGTAAGCTTTATACTTAATTTAATACTTCTTTTTATAAGTACTCTACACTTATACTTTACCCTTATAAAACCTATTATAATTCCCGCTATAATCGGCTAACTATAAGGTAACTTATATACTTTTTTATTTATACTATTTACCTAGGAAGTACCTCCTAAGGGGTAACTACGCTTACTAATTCGACTCTTTAAATAAAGGAGTACTACTAGAGTTATAATTAAGAGCTATATATAGCTTAAAGAAGACTTATTTTATTTTTTAAGCGTTCTTTATTTAAAAGGCCTTATTTTTATAGTCTTTATCTATTAAGGATAAAGAGTACTCGACTACTATAGTTCTTATAATAGCTTTAAATAAGTTATATTATTAAGGGTTATAGAAGTTCTTTAATTTATTCCTAAGTATAATAACGCTCGAAAACTCCTTTAAAAATTACTATTTATATTTAATTACTACCTTTAGTAGCTATACGCTCTCTTAACTCCTTAATTATACTACCTAGAGCTAGGAACTTTATCTTAATATTATTTAAGGGCTTAGCTTCCTCTATAATTTTAATAGTAGTTTTTTCTTCCCCCCTAGTAATAAGTATACTAGCCTTCTTCTTACTAGGTACTACTATACTAGGATACTCTAGAATATAAGTAGTATTTAGTATATTATCGAGTTCCTTATTACTATAGTAGCTTAAGACCTATTTAATAATATTATAGTACTTCTTAAGTCAACTACTTTAAAGTTAGTATAGTTTAGGATAAGATTTATAGAATTACTTACTTAGTATAGCCTTCTAAGTCTAAAGGTTTATATAAAATACCTTAAAGTTAAAGTATAAAAGGTATATAGATTAGATAAAGAGGTTTATAAGTATAACCCTTAGAGTACTAGAAATAATATAAACTAGCGCGTATACTTAAAATATTATAATAAATACTCTTATCTCTATTAGTTCTATATAATATAGCGCGGATATATCTTTAATAGGGAGGAATATAAACTTTACTATAGATAGATACTCTTTTAGATTAAGATAGTATAAGTTTAAGTATAAGTATATAGGTATAAGCTTAACTATTAGTATTTTTATACTTAGTCTTAGTTTTATATTCTATCTCTTTATTATTATCCTTATCTTTAATATTACTTTTTTTAACTAAGGGATTTTTAAAAACATATTATTCTTTATTCTTAGGTATATTAATATTAAATCTAAAAGGATTATACCTTAGAGTAGGTATAGAAGATAGGGGTAATAACGTATTAGACTTAAGAGTAGGAACTAGCTTAGGCTTAGGCGCGGTAATAGGAACTAGCTTAGGTTTAGGTTTAGATTTAGGGCGGCGGCGAATAGGGCTATTAGGTAATCTAGTATACTATTAAAATATATTAGCTTAGAAGGGTAAAGTTTAAAAGTTAGATCTTAGATTATAGATATTAAGATACGTTTATAAGGTTAAAACTACTTATAATAAGGCTATACTTACTCCTAACTTCGCGCTTTTAGCTATATAAGCATTTATAGTTCGCGTAGAACAATCTACTTTACTCTAGCAAGGTATAGTATTATAGTATTATAGTATTATAGTAGTAGTCTAGAGGTTATAAAAAGTAAAGGATAGAGATAATATATATCCTAGTATACCTAAGGGGTATATTACGTAGTAGGCACTTTATTATATAATAGCGCTCTACTTCCTTTATAGTAGAGCTCTTTTAGTAATTAGCCAAGGGATATATACGCTAGTACTATATAAACTTATACTCCCTCCTATATAATTTAGTAAGCTTTATACTTAATTTAATACTTCCTTTTATAAGTACTTTATACTTATACTTTACTCTTATAAAACCTGTTATAATTCCCGCTATAATCGGCTAACTATAAGGTAACTTATAAAGAGTTTTTAATAAGGCTATTATATACTCTAAATAGGGGGTATATTAGTAGACTAATATTCCGAGTCTACTATTTATACCTTAGGTTATATTAGACCTACCTAGGGGCTAGCCCTAAGTATCTAATATAACCTCGTACTTGTACCTAGTTCTCTTTTCTCTTTAGTTATATAATTATATATTTCGAATACTCCTTTTTATTATTAATTCCTAAGTACTATTCCATATAAACCTCTAATATAAGCGAAGAGGACTTTACTCGAATAGAGAGAGAAGAGCTCGAATAAGAGACTCCTAGGGAACCTAGTAAGTTTAATAACTATTAAAAGGTCTTTTATATTAATTATAATAGATATCTTACTTTAGAAGAAGATTAGGAAGGTTATAATAGGGCTTAAGTACTCGGGAGAGAACTCTAGGCTTCTAAAGGCTTAAATAGCCTCTTTACGTATAGAGTATAAGATAAGACTATAACTAGGTAAGTCTCCCCCTTTATCTTTCGCTTAGCTAATCCTTTTTAGACTAAAAGACTAGGTAGTCTAGTACCTATAATATACTCTTTAACTATTTAGCTCTTCTTAGACCTATTAATACTATTATTACTATTAGTACTATAGACGTTTTTAAGAATAAGAACCTAATAGTTTCGAATTAAGAGAAGGTCTTTTTAGAGGCTATTCTAGAGGTTTTAGAGGTCTTTATTATTATAATAAAGAAGCTATAAGGAGAGAAGTATCCGACTATCTACTATTTAGTCCCTTATATCTATAGGATATACGAGAGACTTAAATTCCTTTTAGAAAAGTATAGTATAAGACCTTCTTCTTTTCTCTCTTCTTTATATATTAAAGACTAACCTATTATAATTAGGAGAAAAGAACCCTTGTTAACTCTATAAATAAGGGTATAGCTAAGCTTCGGAAGTACTTTCCTAAATAAGAAGCCCTTGTTTCTAAGAATAGAGCTCTTTATATAGCCCTTCTTCTTAATCCGAGAGTTAAGCGAGACGGTCTAGAGCGAATAGGCTTCTCTATAGGCTTTAGAGGGGATATCTACAAGGCTCTTAGATAAGAGTATAAAAGGTAAGTCTTTTTTATTTAAATAATATTTTATTAATATTATATAAACTAATATCTTATTATTTTATTAGTTTAAAGCTTAATCTACGGAATACCGAGTTACCTATAGAAGGAGGGGACTCTAATACTTCTAATAGTAATAGAGAGCACGAGATATCCGACCTTTATATAGAGGTAGAGGAACAGGAGATAGACGAGCTAGATAGGTACTTTAAAGAGCGAAGGGTAAATAGAGACGTAAGTAGTTGTTAAGGACAAAACAGGAGACTGTTAGAATAAGCTATAAAAAGTAGACTAAGGAGTAAAGAGCTAGCTAAGGGGGAAGTAGGGAGTCTTATAAGACGACCCTAACCGAGTAGAAGCTACTAGAATACTAGGTATCTACCTAGGTAACCGAGATAGGCCAGGTAGTAGAGATAGGAGTATAGGAGGTCTCGTACTATAACAGTAGTCCTTTTATAAGTGCTTTTCTTTTTAAATATATACTAATTAAGCCTATAGTTTTAGCCCCTAGCTTAGTAGATAGCTAATAGGCCTAATTATCCGGTTCTATCTATTTTAGTAAGGAAGTATTTATAAATACCGGCTACCTCGGCTTTAAGCGAGAGGTTCTTTAGCTAGGCCGCTAGGATAGTATTAAAGGATAGAAATAGGCTCTCTAAGAATACTTTAGAGGTAATACTTAGCCTTAAGAGCTAGGGTCGCTTTATAGAATAAGACGAAAATAAAGGATTAAGCGAGACCCTTAAATTTAACTTTAGTCTTTAAAGACTAAGTTAATCTATAATCTATTATCTATTATATCTTTCCTTTTACTAACCTCTTTATTAGCCTTTTAAAGGCTTCTATAAGTATACTATTAGTACTTTAAAATATATACTATTAATAGTCTATTAATCTAATTAAATCGATTAAATAAACGCCTCTTAATCTATTTAATTAACTAAAGTTCCTAATCTAAATCAAATTAATTTAATTATAATTTAGTTAATTACTAATTAATTAAGTGATTATTTTATTCTTACGCTAATTATTAGATTATAAACTAATAATACCTTAATTCTTACGAATAAGGAGTTTACTTAATATAAATAGAATAAACTCGATAGGGCTAAGCTAATAGCGAAGCTAAGGGAGTAATTATCTACTAAGAAACCTATTAAGTTTAATAGTAGCCTTATATTAAAGGAGCCTAATAGTTCGCTAACACTTATATAGAAAAAGTAGGCTAAATAGATAGAGTAAGTCTATAATAGAGCTATCGATTCTTATAGAACCTATAGAAAGGTATAAGAAAACTTAACTCTATAGTAGTAATATAAGTCGTAATAGGCTCGAGGCGCCTATTTAGTAATAGTATTATAACTAGAGGCTACCTTTAATCTATTATACGCTACTTAAATAAAAGAGCCTATAAAGGATAATATTAAACTATTAAATAAACGTTTAAAGTAGATAAAGGATTATACTAAACAAGAACTTAAATATATATAACTCGATAATAAAATACTTAAACTTATCTTATTTATAAATAGTATATTTACTAACCTTAAAGATCTAAGCTCTTAGATTAGATATATACTTATACTTATTAATAGAATAGGAAAGGCGAATATAATCTACTAGAGTTCTATAAAGTATAAACATGTTACTTATAGTATCCTTACTTTAGAGCTTTATACTCTTAGTAGTAGATTTAATCTTACTTTCTCTATTAAAACTACTATTAATAGAATCGTTAATTCTATAGTTCTACTTAAAGTTTATATAGATTTAAAGTTATTATATAACTATATTACTAAATTAAGTATAATTAAGAAAAAGAGACTTATAATTAATATTAACGTATTATAATAGGGATTTAAACGTAAAAAGATTAACGATTTCTTATAGACCTTAGAGCTATAGAATATTACTAACGCTATAACTAAATCGAAGTGTAATAGTATACTTAAGAACCTAATTAATATAAACTATATTTAGTATAATATTAAGGAATAGGTAGAAAGGATAGTAAAAAAGGAGGAGATAACTAAGGAATAGGAAAGGAACTATTTTAATGTTTTTACTTGTTTTATTTAATTATTTTTAAGTAGTACTAGTATTATAATATCTACGTTCTAGCTAAGGAGGGGTTATTATATAGTACTATCTAAGATAGTCTATAATACTACTATATATTAGCTAGCTATCTATACCTATACTCTTTTAAAACCTTATACGAATATATAAGATTATATTTAGTATCCGGGCTTAAGAAGCTAAACTAACACTTACTAATAAATCTTTATTACTTATATAGTATAAATAGGTAGAGTAACTAGAGTAAGTATAGAATAAACTCTTAGATTTATATAGTATATATAGTAAAGTTTAAGAGAACCTAACCCTATAAAAGTAGTACGAATCCTAGTAAGCTTATAGAGTATATTTAACTATTATATTATAACTAGAGGTAGTATTCGATCTCTCCTAGGTAGTATAAATAATAGACCCTTAAAAGGATAATATTAACTTATTAAATAAACGTTTAAAGTAAATAAAAAATAATACTAACTAAGAGATTAACTATATTAAATTAGATCGAAAAATACTAAAACTTATTCTCTTTATAAATAAAGCCTTTATAAACCTAAAGGATCTTACTTTATAAATTAGATATATTCTAATCTTAAAGGATAGAGATAATAAAGTAAACCTTGTCTACTAGAGTTCTACTAAATATAAATAAGTAATAAGAAGTATATTAGTATTCGAATTATACGCTTTAAGTAATAGATTCGATATAGTAATATCTATTAAGATAATAATCTATAAGATACTCCTTAATAATACTATTCTACTCGAAGTTTATATAGATTCAAAGTTATTATACAATTATATTATAAAACTTAGTATAATAAAAGAGAAGAGGCTTATAGTAGATCTTTTAGTACTACGAGAGGGATTTAAAAGATACGAAATTAACTATTTACTATAGATTAAGGTAAACTTAAACCTATTTAATATAATAACTAAATCAAAGTATAATAATATACTTAAGTTACTTATTAATATAAATATAGTCTATTATTTNATAGGTAGAAAGGATAGCGAAAAAGGAAGTACTAGCTAAGGAAAAGGTAAATTAATAATAATAGGTTTTTATTATCTTATTTTTATACTATTTTAATTATTTTAAAGAGGTACTAGTATTAGTATATCTATACTCCTAGTAAGATATCTAAAGTTTATTACGTAAGACGACTATCTAAGATACTATATAATACTATATATCCTTAGCTAGTAATATATACTCTTTTAGATCCCTTATACGAAATATAAACTAATAATACTATCTCGTATTACCTTACTATTATAGTAAAACTAATAATTATACTATATAAACCTCTCTAATATAGTTTATAGATTAGTTAAATATTCCTTTAAAGTCTAACTTATATAGATACTATTATTTATATAAACCTTTATAAATAGGAGGTTAGTAAATAACGTATCTATCTACCTTTATATATATATAAGGGTATTTCGAAAGCCTATAATAGTATAATTAGATTAAAATTATCCTTTATAAGTAATAAAGGTTATAATCTAATAACTCTCTAGATAAATCCGCTATTACTAAAAGAATACTATAGCGTTAATAATAAATATCTTAGTCTTATCTTATAAATTATTAATAATATTCTCTATAACTAGTATTAGATATATATCTAGTAAAACTATTATATTTAGTTCTTAAATATCTATAATAGCTTAATACTTAACTATTCTATCTAGTATTATCCTTTTTACTATAAAGATTAGCTAGGAGAAGGAAGTTACTATTCTTATATACTTAATTCTACCTTAGTCTAAGAGTAGTTTTAATATAGTATTCTTAACTACTTTCTTATCTTTTTTACTTAGAGGATAAACCTTAGTATAGCTAGTAACTTTATTCTACTATCCTTCTTTTAAGTAGATTTATATCTAAAGGTTTTTAGGAATATTAATATATCTTTTATTATAAAAGAGTATCTCTAGTATATTATCTAGGATCTTTATAATCTTTATAGCTTTATTAGAAGTTCTATAAATTATACTCCCTAATAAATACTTAGTTTCTTTAAATAGATCCCTAGTAGGTATAATTAGCTTAGCTTATATATTATAAGATAGAGTTCTTAGTACTAATTACTTGATTTAATCTATAGCTTTAGTATTATAGTTAGTATTATTATTAGTATTATTATTAACTTAAAAGTACTATTCTAAGTTAATAACTAATATATAACTTATATACTAGTTCTTAGAAATATAAACTATTACTTTAATATTATTTTATACTATAATATTAGTAGTTAAATCGTCTATTAAAGTAGAATAGATTCTAATATTATAGTTATTAGACTTAAGANTTAGATTTAAGTAGTATTACTACTACCTTCTTAGTATAGATTAGTACTAAAGGAAAAGGTCTCTTAGATTAAAGAAATAACTTTATATTAACTCTATAACTACTAATTATAATATAGTATTTTCTTAGGTTTAATATAATATTCTTAGGAATTATAATATTAGTTCTAATTAGTATTTTAAGTATAAGTTTATTAATAATATATACTTCTTTTTTAAGGTTTATAATTACTAGTTTTATAATATCTTTTTTAGCTAACGTAGTATCTATACCTTCGAAGTATATATCTAAAAGTATATACTAAGTAGATATTACTAAAGTATTACTAATATCTTATAAATAGATAGGTTTTACTTAAATAGTAGTTTTAGTTTATAAAGTAACCTTTAATAAGAATTCTTTATTAATAAAAGATATACTAGTTCTTAAATCTATATAAATTTTATACTAATCTCTATCCTTTATAAACTAAATAGAAATAGTAGCGATTTAATACCTCTTATATATAAAGCTATTACTCTTTATATTAAGAGAAACTTTTAAAGTAATAACTAGGATCTCTACCTTATTTATAGTAGGATTCTTACTTACTTCTACTAAGTCTATCTATAAGGTTTTCTAGTACTAAAGAAGGTATAAGTAAAGCTAATTATTAGATTAGAATAGTAAGTTATAATTATTGGTTTCACTATAATAGTAAGGTGATACGGGATAGTATTGTTGGTTTGTATTTCGTATAAGGGTCTAAAAGAGTGTAGTTCTCTAGCTAAGGATATATAGTGTTATATGGTTGTCTTAGACAGTCTGTCTCACGTAATAAACTTCAGATATCCTACTAGGAGTGTAGATATACTAACACTAGCACCTCTTTAAAATAATTAAAATAGTATAAAAATAAGATAATAAAAACCTATTATTATTAATTTACCTTTTCCTTAGCTAGTACTTCCTTTTTCGTAGTTCTTTCTACCTATTTATTAGCTAAATAATAAACTATATTCGTATTAATAAATAACTTAAGTATATTATTATACTTTAATTTAGTTATTATATTAGATAGGTTTAAGTTTATCTTAATCTATAGTAAATAGTTAATTTTATACCTTTTAAATCCCTCTTATAGTATTAAAGGATCTACTATAAGCCTCTTCTCCTTTGTTATACTAAGTTTTATAATATAATTATATAGTAACTTTAGATTTATATAAACTTTAAGTAGAATAGTATTATTAAGAAGTATCTTATAAATCGTTATCTTAATAGATATTACTATATCGAATCTATTACTTAAAGCGTATAATTTAGACGCTAATATACTTCTTATTACTCGTTTATATTTAGTAGAACTCTAGTAGACAAGGTTCGCTTTATTATCTCTATCTTTTAGGATTAGGATATATCTAATTTATAAAGTAAGATCCTTTAGGTTTATAAAGGCTCTATCTATAAAGAGAATAAGCTTTAGTATCTTTCGATTTAATTTAACGTAATTAATCCCTTAGTTAGCGTTGTCTTTTATCTACCTTAAATGTTTATTTAATAAGTTAATATCCTTCTTTTAAAGGTCTATTATTTATACCGCCTAGGAGAGATCGAATACTACCTCTAGTTATAATACAGTGGCCAAATACGCCCTACGAGCTCGCTAGGATTTATACTACTTTTATAGGGTTAGGTTCTCTCGAACTTTACTACGTATACTATATAAATCTAAGAGTTTATCTTATACTTACTCTAGTTACTTTGCCTATTTATACTATATAAGTAATAGAGATTTATTAGTAAGTATAGTAATTAGTCTACTATTAAACTTAATAGGATAGTTAATTAATAATTATTCTTAAGGTTTTACTATAAAATTAGCCTTAGCTAATTTGTTTTCCTTTTATTAAGTAAAGTTCTTATTTATAAAAATTAAAGTATTATTAGTTTATAAAGTAATAATACTAAAAGCTTTGTCTTTATAGGCGTATAATAAGTAGGAGTTAAACGTTAATATCTTGTATTTTAATTAGTTTATATAGAATTTAAGATATGTTTTATACTAATAATTACCTACCTCTAGAACTCTATACTATAGCTTCTTTATAAGTAGTACTTTTCTATCTTATTATAGTTAAGGAGGGTTTTAAGGTAGTCGAGTATAAAAACGTTAATTTAGTTTTATAAGAGACTAGGTATAGGCTTACGTAATATCTCTTAGGTATATACTAAAATTATCGAAGCCGAGTATAGTTAATAGTATAAGAATTAGTTACTAGCTAACTCTTTATATAATAGAAGACTCTATAAGAATATAAGATTTCTCTTTATTACCCTATACTTAAATTACTAAATATAACTTAATATACTCTTATAGAGTACCCTTATTCCTTAGTTCTTAGATAAATTTTAAATTAAAGACTTGTATACTATATAGAACGTTATTTTTATTAATAGCTTTAATAGCTTGTCTATTCGTTAATCCTATAATCTTAAGGTTATTTACCGCTATCTTTTCTTTTATTAATTTAATATTCTTAAATACTAGGTAGATGTTAGTATCTTTTAATAGGTTAACTCTTACTATTTAAATATAAGTATTATTACTATTCTAAGTATAAGATTTGTTATAGTCTAGGATCTATAATTCGGAGTTAATCTTATCTATAAGTACTATAATATATAGCGGTAGGTATTTTCTAGGTTGTCCTCTACCTCTCTTTAGTAGTAGTACTTATTATTATAGTTTAGGTATAGAAGGTAGTTAAGGTTAAAGGTTTCTTTCTAGAATTATAGAGTCTTAGCGTTACTCTAGCTAAGAGTCCTAAGATCTTTATTTATTATCTTCTAGTAGTATTTATACTAAGCTCTAATAATCTTAGTTATCTTCTCTCTTAGAATCGTCTTTATAAAAAGGTTTAATTAAAGTAGAGCAAATAGTAGTTTCTATTCTATTATTATTAAAAGTTATATCTTCGCCTTTAACTCTAATAAGCTTATATAGCCTAGTCTACTTTCTTAATTTAGCTATAGCTTACTATACTCTTACTAAATGTCCTATAAGAAGCTTATAGATATTACTATTTAAAGGTCTATTTCTTATTCTTAGTATTTCTTTTACTTATTACTTAGTACGTAGATTTCTAAGGCCTTTTATTACTTTTAGTATAGTAATAGTACGTTATAAATAATTAGCTATAGGTAGCTCTTTATTAGTTATACAAGGAAATGCCCTAAATACTAGTAAAGTAGGAATTAATCTATTTAGACTAGCTAAATTATTAATAGCTTTTACTACTATTTATAACTTAGTATTACTTTATAGCGTAGGTAGCTCCGCGTCGAGTATTTTATATACTCTTCGAAGTAGGCTATAATACCGTTTAATTTTACTAACTAAGTAATATACTTTAGTAGGTATAGTAACCGTAGTTATACTAAGAGTTTTAGTATATAACCTAAACTCTTTACTAGTAAAATTTATACCTTGATCGTAAGTAATAAGATCTAGTAGTCTAAGGTAGGTATTAACCTATATTTCTTAGAACAATCTCTAAGTAGTCTTCGCGTAGAAGTTAGAGAGCTATCTAGCCGCCTAGAATCTAGTTACCTTATCTATATAATAAAGAACGTTATAGTTATTAACCTAAAATACGTCGATATAAATATTATAGTTAAACTTATAGTTATTATAGATAGCGAACTTAAATCTACTAAGAGATTTTCTATAGAGTTAATAATACTTATAAAACTTACTTATAAACCTTAAGAAGCTAAAGTCTACTTTATAGCCTATACGCTTTAAGATCTTAGCTAATCGAGGGGTAAATAGGTAACTAAATCTTTAGTATAATCGCTATAAGTCTACTTCTATAAGGAGTCTATTAATCCGCTAGTTTTACTATAAGTACGTAGATATATTAAGTTAATCTTTATATTTCGTAAAGAAGAAGGCGTGTCTATATCTCCTAAATATAGGAACTTCTTTACTATTCTCTACTACTAGTTTATTCCTTAGATTATTAAATATAACCTTAATTCTATTTATGTTAGCTAGGTAGAATAAGAATAGCGTATTTGTCGGAAGTATAAAGAATCGTATAGTACTAACTAGAGTTAGTACGTTAATTAATCTAAGGTTTTTTAAACTCTTACTAACGCTAAATTTAATCCTTATTTTATTAGCTATAGAGGTATCTATTTATATTTTATATAAAGCAGAATATATAAGATATTAATTATATTTAATAAAGTATATATTAGTAGCTCTTATATTAATAAGAATACTAAAGAAGAATCTAAGACTATATCTTTTTTAGTTAGTAGGAGGATTAGTAAGGTATATAGAGATATCTTTATATTTTACTATATACTTAATATCCTAACCTTTAGAGAGAATATATATAAATATATAGTTTTTTAGATTTTACGTAATCTTCCTACTAGTTTCTTTATTAATTTTATTACTATATATTATCTAAATAGCTCTATTAATTAATATTTTATTACCTAAATCTCTATAGTTGTCCTTAATCTACTTACTTATATATACCCTAGATATTTATAGTTTAGGATCCTACTCTTTATAATCTATTATATACTAAGTAAACTTTCTTTTATTATTATAGTAGTAATATTTAAGTAGGTTATTTCTCTTTAAATTAAGGAACTCTTATTTAGACTTTTTATATTCTTTTACTAAATAGTAAGTTAACTAGTATCCTAGTTTTTTATAGATAAAACACTTCTTAATAAATTTACTTAAACCTAAAGGTTTTTAGTATAAGGTTTTAGTAGGTAGTACTCTATAGAATTATTAATCTATATAGTAGGCCGCTATTTTAGTAGGAAAGTTATTTAACTCTTTATTACCTATATAGAAAGCTCTACTTTATCCTTCTAGTATATTAGGGGTCTTGTCGAATAGCTATAATATTATAATAGAATCTAGATTATTAATAGCTTTATAAATAATAAGTAAGCTCTTAATACTATTAATAAGACTAGGTATATCCCTTGTTAGGTTCGTATACGCTTGTCTATAAGTAATTATCTTATAATAGGCTAAAATAAGTTAATTATAAAAGAATCTATTAGTTCTTAATTTAAGTATTAATTTATATCTTAAATCTTTTATCTTTTTAAGTATAATATCGAGGTATTTTAAGTAGGATTTACTAGGGTTCTATTCCTTAATCTTATTAAGCTTAAGTGTATTCTAAATTAATAGTAAGTTCTACTAATACTCGAAGCCTTTAAATCGATTCTATATTATTATATATACTTCTTATATTATAAGCTAGTATCTAATTATATAAATTAATATTTCGAAGAAACTCTTTACTTATCCTTTAAGTATTACTAGGAATACTAGTAACTATTCGTCTATTAGTAATATAATACTAGTATAAATATTATAGAACTTTTATACTTTAACTAAGAAGTTATTACTAGTTCCTTTAAATTTTATATTATTATTATAGTAGTACTTTCGTACGTTTATTATTTCGAAAGAACTTTTAGCTTACTATATATTATTAAAGATATTATTAATATTATCTAGTACTTCGATTATTAGTATAATAATATTTATAATAATACCGNTCTACTAGTACCTCTACTAGCTCCTCCCCTAGGTCCGCCTAATCCTTTACTAACTCCTATAAATCTACCTCCTCCCCTAGTACTCTAACTATTTCTAGCTAGGTTCCTTAGCGGTAGTAGTAGTAGTCTAGTAGTATTTAGATCTAGGGCGGGTTACTTAGTTAGAGCTATAGTTATAGTAGTAGGGTTAAGGTTCGTAAACTTTTATCTTAGAGAGTTTAAAGTAGATATAGAAAGCCCTTTTCTAGGTAGGTTTAAGGTTTTACTACTAAAAGGTAGTATAGTTCCCTAAGAGTACTTCTTTACTTATAGTTAAGTCTAATATTAAAGCTAGTTGTTTAGTTTATTTATTAGTATTTTATATTTTAATACTACCTCCCTTAATCTTATACCTTTCTTCTAAATATCTATTATTTCGTCGTCTCTATAATCCTTATATTCTTCTTATTAAAGGAGTTCAAATAGTAATAAAGATAGTAGATAACGTTCTCCTACTTCTTTTTCTAGTATCCTTATTTTAACGCCTTTATTAAATAGGATCTTCTATATATTCTTAATATAAGACTTCTTTTTAATAGATTTAAATATGTTTATATCCTATCCTTTAAAGTTGTTATAGAAGATATTATATAATTATTCTCTATCTTTTAGTATTTTCTTATAGTCCTAAACTCTTTCTTCTATATACTCTTTAAGGGTTTAATTACTTACGCTAGGATCTAGGTCTAGTAGCGGTCTCGTAAGAGGTAGTAGTATTAATATACCTATTAAAGATTCTCCTATAGACGTTATATTAATCCGTTTACAAAGTTAATATTTAAGGGTTTAAAAGTATCGAAAAGATAGTAGTATAGTCGAGTTTTAAAGGCCTAATTCTTAAGGCTACTAGTTAAACTAGTTAAGGAAATCTAAAGGCTATTTAGTTAAAAATAATAGTATAGGCCTTAACTCTCTAGTATAGTATTAATAGATACGTCGTCTATATATAAAATTCTGTTTATTTTCTATAAAATTCAATAAAGAATCATAGAATATAATCTAGTCTTTTAATCTATACGCGTAATACTAATTAGTATTAGTTTCACTATAATAGTAAGGTAATACGGGATAGGATTATTAGTTTATATTTCGTATAAGGGTCTAAAAGAGTATGGTTCTCTAGCTAAGGATATATAGTATTATATGGTTATCTTAGACAGTTTGTCTCACGTAATAAACTTCAGATATCCTACTAGGAGTATGGATATACCGATAATAATATTAATATATTACTTTATCTATAGGTACTAAAGGTTATAAGATTAACTATAAATTTATTAGCTTAGTTCCTAGTTTAATAGCTAACTAAAGTACTTATCCTTTAAAAGTATATAGATAATCCCTTTAAGTATCTAAATCTATAAGAATATACCTATTATCTTTATATTTAATCTCTAATCCTAGGTTAGATTATTCTCTATAGTAACCTTAGTTATTACTACTATTACTTAAACTAAAGTCCTCTTATATAATATAGATTCTATATCCTCGAGTACTTAGTTAAACGTAAAGTCCTAGTCGATTTTAACCTTAGTTTCTTTAATTCCTATAGTTAAATAGAGGTCGATAGTTACCTCCTTATCCTCTACGATTTTTATAATTATTAGAATAACAATTATTACTATTTATTCGACCTTAAACCTTAATTTATTACTTTTAGTATCCTTCTTATCTTCTAACTTATCTATATCCTTACCCTAGTCCTTCGACTTATCCTTTTATACCTCTAGCTTAGATATAGTATTATAAGGATAATCTAAATTCGTATTCTATAGAGGGTTAGGTTAGTTAGTTTATTATAAGTTCTTGTTCTATTATCTTATATAAGAGCTATTATCTAGGAAGTTATTATAAGGCTTATAATTAGAAGCTTAGAAATTCTTATAGGCTTCTACTATATAATCTTAGTGTCTTTTATCTTTCTTACGTTTCTCTTTAGCTTAAGTTTACTTAAGTAAAAGCTTAATCTACTATAGCTTATAGAGCTATTAGCTTAAACCTATTTTATTCGATCCTAACTATAGTTTATTAACCTTTTATTAAACCTTAAATACTATATAATTCTAAATATATATTATTTAATCGAATTTGTTAATAATACTTATACTCTTTATAATATAACAAATCCTTATTATAAAAGTAATTAATCCTTCCTTTTTATTAAGATACTATATCTCTAAAAGAACTATATTAGGCTTTAAAGGATCTATATAAAATCGATTAGAAAGTCTTAAAGTTAAAGTATTAAGGTTTTCTAGTATTATAACCTAGTTTATATTATCTAATTTATTATTCTACTAGACTATAGCTATACCTTACTAAAGTAAAGATATAAGATCTATAATATCCTATAAATTATAGGTTTCTAAAAGTCGTTTAAGTTTATTATAAAATATAAAAATATTAAAATAGATTATAAATTTACTATTACTTTTAATTATAGTAGATTTATCTAAAGGGTTAAAGTATCTAATATTTTTAGGCCTTAACTTATATTTAATAATAGCTTATATTTAACCTTATTCCTATAGTTATTATTCTTATCCTCTTAGATTAACTATATTTTATCTAGTATTTTAAACTTCTAGGAGTTATATTATTAAGTCTTAATAGTATTTCTTTATCTCTCGATTTTAATTAATTATAAAAGCTATTAATCTCTTAAACTACTTATCCTTCTTAGTTAGTTTCTTTTATAATCCTACGTTCCTTTAAGGTTAGTACGGTTCCTTTTCTTTATTATTATTATTATTATTATTATTATTATTAGTTCCTTATCCTTATTCTTATCTACTAGTTCTATTATTATTAAAGTATTATTTAATATTATCTTTATCTAGTCTATTACTAATTCCTTTGTTATTATCCTCCTATATAAGTAGTATAAGGCTAGGGGGTAGTCGAATACTATATTATTTAGCTACTATAGCCTGTAATCCTACTATTATAGCTATAAGTTAGGCTAAGTAAACTACTAGATTCTATAAATTTTAGCTTAAGGGCGTAAAATAGGAGGATAGTAAAGAAGATAGTTAAGTACTAGAAGAGAAGGGTAAAGGAATTAATATATTATTCTATTTAAGGAAACGTTTTAGTTAAGTATTAAAGGTCCTTTAAGTAAGGAGGTTAATATTAGAGATAGTATTCTAAAAGGTAGGACAAGGTAGATAATTATTAAGATATTTATTAAGGACTACTAATACTTTACTATTAATATCTTAATAAATGTATATATAAAGGTAAAGAAGATTAAGCGCTAATTTTAACTCCTCTTATACTATTAATATCTAGGGTTTCCTAAAGATAACCTATTAGGGAGTCTTACTTATAATAGTAGTAAGAGTTATTAAAATTTTAAAGAGAGATTCTCTAGTACCTAATACTAGAGCTAGGTAATAATAACTAGATTTTGTTTAAGAAATAAAACGTACTTAGGTTCTAAGGTAGTACTACTAATTATTAAAGACNTAAGTATAATTTAAAGTACTAGCTAAGGATATAGTAGTACTCTAATAAGGAGCTATAAAGGAGCTATAGAAGCTTCTATAGAACCTTCTATACCTTCCTATCTAAGACTAGTATAACTTATATACGACTAGCGTGCCTCGTATATACCTTTAGCGTATAGTGTATAGAATATAGTATATAGCGTGTAGTATAGCGTATAGTATATAGCGTATAGGCTGTCTCGCTAAATGCGGGAGTTATATACTAAAGTAAATAAAGTATAGTACGTTCCGTAATACTAATAGAGTAGCGAATATTAGTTAACTAGTACTATATCTCTTCTAATATAAGTAAGTACTATTCCTCTACTTTCTTTCCCTTTACCTTTATAAGTTCTATTTCTTCTATATATACCTATATACCCCCTATACCCCCCTTTCCTATATACTACCTATAGGCCTCTCTAGGTAAGTATATAAATATTTATAGTTATAGTAACCGGTTCTATCCCTCCTCTATATAAAGTAATAGGTAGAGGAGGGGTAGAACTAGCTTATAAATAGAGAATTATAGAAGGGGGGACGTATTTTTAATAAAGAGAAAATAATAAAAATTAACCTATATTATAGACTATAATATTATAAACTACCGTAGTCTATACGTTATAGACCCTGCTCCTACTAGGCTGTGAAGCTTACTCTCGTATTCGGCTTACTATACGGAGGAAGGAGTTAACCGAATCTTAGTATATAATGAAGTATGTAATATTCTAGGGGGATCTTATAACCTTGGTATGAACTTGAGCCTCACCCTTAGCGCATGCACCTCTTCCCATTTATACACAGGCACTTCCACTGGTTGTAAAGACATGCAAGGAAGACAAATATGCGTAAATAACTTTCCGAAAAGCATGCGATAATAATAATGCTTTTTTCTAGTAAACAATAATACGCTGGATTAATTTTAGAATAAAACCAAAAAGATCTAAAAGCCTACCTATAAGCTTACTAACCTAGGTGACCGTTATCGCTGCTACGCACGTTGTCGTTATAAGCTCCTCCTTCTGTGCTGAGCTTACATTTATTAAAACAATAACAACAAATCAATAATTCTTCTAAGATTAATACTCATATTAGCTCGAACAGCAGAGAAAAACTCATAATACTGTGGAGTATGTGTATAACAGAGTGAACAATCCTATATCATACACGGAAACAATATCTGAACAGGTTGCTTGAATGTAAGTTAAAGTCGATGCAAGATCCCGACTTTTGAAAATTCTTATCTTCACCATCATCATCTACATCATGAACACCAACACCAATACCACTTTTTCTTTGCTTGCGACTCTTCCAACTGATTTGCGGCTCATGATTTGGGAAGCCGCCTATTTGGATGCTCCCCGACGCGTCATCCAAGTTGACTTTCCCGCTGGATGTGTAGACGATATGGTCATCGCAGTCAAAATTGAGCCATTGACTGCTCTCATGAGTGCCAATCATGAGTCGCGCTCATTTCTTTTGCGGTATCGGTTTATCAGCCCATTCTCCTCTGCTCTAGAGGAGGAGGGCTGTGGAGCTGATGAGACGGACCTGATGGACTCAATGGACTCAAACTCAATGGACACGACGAGCTCAATGGACTCAATGGACACGACGAGCTGGGCAGGATCGGAGGAGGCCTCATTTAGTCGCTCATTTCCCCATCTTCTCTTTGACCCTACCAGGGACATACTGGATTTCGCGAATGGGGAGCACTACACGGCCTTTGATTTCTTTCGGGAAGGTTCAGAAAGTGGTGAGCTACCGGAATTTCCACTGCTTCTTCTTTTCAACCACGTTTTTGCTGCGAAGAAAAACGTGGTTCTCGAAAAGCTGGTCAGTCTCAAGATCTGTTGCAACATGTATTCATTCCTCGGAATCACTGATGTTGCATCTGTATCCACTGCTACTCACGACCTCACTATGCTTAAGAATCATCTGCCTCGCCTAGAGGAGTTGATCATCAAATGTGAGTGCCACTGCCAAGGCGTGGAAGCAAGAGATCCAGTCGAATCTTGCGCATGGGTCAGACCTGAGCATCTTGAACTTCCTGGCAGTGTTGTTTTAACTAATGACTACTGTTGCGATCTTCACTGGCTTTAATTAGCCAGAAAGTTCAGCCCCTAAGCTCTCATGAAGAACTAACCTTGGTACAAGACTTGATACAAAAGTTATTTTGTATCAAAGGTTCATTCACTATTATTTCCTTTGTTCACTCCCCCAAAGTACCCCTACCCCATAACCCCCTAGCAATTAAACACAATTGAACAAACTACCTTGTCAAAGAAACAGAAGCTTTATCATAAAGAAACCCGTGAACGTAAAAATAAAATAATAAATTGTATTACGAGAAATAGAACAGACTGTAATCTAAAAATAAACAGATTTTACGATCTCAAATCCAAATAACAATATGCCCTTTCGTACTATAGAGTTAGTGCGTACCACCAACATGAAGGTATTCCCGCTCCGTCAAAACTTTGGGTGGCAAATTTATGTTCAATTTAGCGTAGTCAAAACTTCAATATAAGATTATGATATAAAACAGCAACTTGTGGGTATTTCCATCAACCCAAATCTCCAATCAACTGCAATTCAAGGAGTCTCGGTCTTTGCATCAAAGTCCATTGCCTAAAAGGGGTCAGGTGGCAGGCACCTGGAAAGGACAATGCAAGGACAATTAGCTAAAAGAACTGAAAGAATAGAACACAGGAAATAGAGAGATGCAGGAATAAACAGCACAAATTACGAAAGCTTATATTTGTTGGTTACATCAAGTGGGCTCAACCAAATATTCAGCACAACAAATTATTCAACACAACAAAATGTCACAAACTACCAAAGCAACTACCACCTTCCAAAGCCTACCAACAGAGATCCGTCTCATGATTTGGGAAGCTGCTTACCAGGCCATACCAGCACGCACTTTCAAAGTCAACTGTTGCTATTACAGGGCTCCTAAATGCGTAGAGATGGTCACTTCTTCAATACCAGTACTCTTACAGGTCAACCAAGAGTCTCGGGATCATTTATTGAAGAAGTTTTTCGTTACTCCATTTTCTTCTACCTTGGAGGAGCTAGGTGATTATTGGTGTCGCATTAGAGGATGGCTTATCAAAGAACCCCGTTCATTCAGAGACGTTCATATTGACCTCGCGAAAGACACACTCAAATTAGAATGTGATGGCCGCTATGTAGAAGGCTTTTCTGGCAAACCAGAAACCCAAATACCCACCGTATTCGACGATGTCTTTGACGAGAATGCAGAGACGGTACTGAAGAACTTGATCAACCTTTCCCTAGGTAGCCAACTTCGATGGGTTTTTGGCTTTGGACTCGGATATGACTGTAATGACGAAAGGAATCTACTTCTGAAGAAATGCTTTCCGAATTTGTAATTTATGACCTTACGATGAGATTGTCACTATTCTGGGCCACTATGTTGTATTTCACGCTTTGAGTCTGACACCATCCCTGATGTAACCTGGACTTTGAGCTATTGCTGCGAAAAAGCTGCGACTCGCGATAGCATCCGGGAAACCATACATGACGAAAACTGTCGTAAATTACGGAATGGACTGAACAAACGTATGTTGGAAGGTGCCTTCAAGAAGTTTCGTATCTGTTATAACTAAGCACCCCTAGAAATTAACAATGAAATTAACTATGATGCTGTAAAAACATCATTCCTAAGTCCCTTGTTTACGAAAATGCTTCCTTTGTTGGCAGTACATCTAATCAAACAATGTATACCACTTAACAACAACCTGCAAAGAAATGGACTTAAATTTAAACTATAGTAGTAGAACTGTCTTGTAACTATTTGTATCTGTATCCTTATGTATTTCTGAACACTTGAATGTATCCTTTGCGTCTTAAGCTCGTGAGAATCTGTATCCTTCCTGCTATTGAAATTCTAGTTGCATTTATTCATGGCCTCTATGGTAGCCAGTTCAGAGTACCTGCCGTATCTGCACTTGGAATCGCTCGTTGTACTTACTCCCAGTTATTTATCGATAATTTGGTTGGAAATGAATAATTATGCAATCAGTCTAACAGAATATTTAGATCCATTTTATAGCCAATCACTCTCCTTGACGTCACTTACTCAAACATCATTTTCATATCAAGTTATGCAACATTTTCACCTCACAGACCCCTGGTAGCGTCTCTTCAGTATATTTTAGCGACTTAGTATAGCCCGTCTGAGGGTTTTATGATCTAACCTCCAATCCAATTCATTCAAGGTTTTCCAATCAAGAACCACCAATCATATTTTCCTCTACTTACTCCAAAGCGGACTTCATCCGTGCTATCTTTATACTTGGTCATGGAATATGATGAATATCTCATAAACAGGCCAGCTAAAGCGAGCCAATAACAAGATTGAGTTTTTGGGATTGTGTAGCCACGATGCGGCTAATATTTCGTGGTTTTATTTGAGGTGTAGAACCTCTATGGTATTCTCGGTGACTTATTTGTGCAGGAAGCTTGTCACAGGACTCTTTTGGCGGCTTCCAGAATCGTTCCATTACCTCTTCAAATTCCATAGCGTTACACCCGCAGCGCTAATTAATCTTCACAATAGAAAATAAAAATACAGTAGACTTAAATGATGATTATTTCGCACTTTCGCATCGTTGTGTTTGCGAGTTCATGTAAACGGAAAGGCAAGCTGCAGCGGCAAATGATTTCCAGTGTTGTTTTTGATTGGTGACAAACGACGATATCACTTTCTCCCTTCTTTAAAGGTTCACTCCCCACAATCTCGCTACTTTCAGGGATTTACAGGGAGACTTCTCGTCATGGCGAAAATAATTCAAGCTGACTCTCTCCCTTGCTCAAACACAATTCATCCCATCGCTGGGGTTCCATCTCAATGCCCCAAGTCAGCTAAGAAACCATGCAGCGAATGCTACCTTGTCCAGGTTAGAAATGAGTTCCATCTTTTACTTCAACTCCCATCCCTGATGACCGTCAACTGATTAGTACTCGTGAATAGTATTGCAGCGGGAAATGTGAAAAAGAACATCGGAGCCTACACAAGACCGACTGCGGACACGATCAGTCCAAGGACTCTTGGAAACCAGACTGGTCCATACAAAAGCGAACACCAACCTTCTTGATACCTGATGACCCGCTAGTAGAAAGGCACGTACAGAAGAAGAAAAATCTTTTGGGAAGTGTTCCTGCGGTGGATATACTTCGAATCAAGGATAACGAGAAGGGTGATTTGCCAGAGCAGCTCAATCTTCTGTTTGCTGGTATGTGGTAATCGTATTCCATGTCCATTTCGTCGGATACTGACTTCACAAGCTTCTGGCGATATGAGAAATGTTGTCAAGACCATCGCCGAACTTCCAGCTTCATTCAATGGAAAAGTTGAAGTGGTTACGAACGACCTGGATTTCGATATCGTGACCAGAAACACGATTCTACTCCTTACAACCCTTCTTTACGGCCCCGAGAAAGCTGTACCATTTGTCATACACCTCTGGTACTCTGCCCTGATACCAGATGAGATCTATAAAGCAATTCGCGAAGATATACTTCCACTTATTGAGGATGTCTGCACCAAAATTCAGCAAAAGCCTGCCAACTCGAAACAATCGAAGACATGGACCTACGGCTCCAGATCGTTGGGATTGATACTACCAAAAAGCAACTGGGATATTCTCCCAGCCTATTTTTATGTTCCCGACGACTTCACACCCGAGAAAGCCCAGACAGTACGGAAGGAAACCATGCTGGCACCTCACCGAATCGATGATTTCCATCGAGCCCAATTCAACCGACCACCCGCTTGGCGAGTTGCCTTTCTCAGATTTCGAGAGGATGGCCTTCTTCTCCCATTTGGCATTCCTCGGGAGTCCTTCAATGTACCGAATCCGTGAGTTCAAATTAACTCTTGATATCTTTGTGCGAAACTCAAATCATATAGCACTTTCTACCATAATACCGACTCTTGGCCAATGTCAGATACCTCTGATGCCCTTGACGGCTGGTCCATGGCAGAAGTGCGACAGAAGTCTCTAGCATCCAAAAACGACATCTACGGAAGTCTGTACTTCTACATTCAAGGCATTCTGCAAACCTTCCACCGCCGACTCTCAACTCTCCAAATCCGGTTTCAGCTCCTTCAAATCGATGCTACGGAGCTTCCTGAAACTCTTAAAGAGATTAGTTTAGGTGGGCCATCATTCGATCGCATTGAGGTGAAGATCCCCGTCCCACTACAAGCTGTTTTCCATCTAACAACCCGCTTCTTCCAGATATCAAACATCGCAGACCGCACCTACCTAGGACCCAGTCACGCCCCCCAAATCTTCTCCCCCCTCCTCAAACGTCCCTCCTCCAACCCGCACGCAACCCTCCTAGGCCACTTCCTCTACGCCGTCCGAGAATGCATAACCGGCCACGACCAAATCGCCGACATCGTTTGCGGGCTCGGAAAACTAAACAAATACATTCCCTTCAAACCATACGCCCCGGGGGAAGATGATATTACGAATCCTTATGTCGTGCAGATGAGTGATCTTCCGGGGATCTTCAGGGATTTTGATAAGTATTTTGACCGGTACGTGGAGCGTTATAGGTTTTTGGAGGCTGCTGCGACGGCGGGGTTGATGGTCAAGGAGAGGAATACGGTTGTGGAGAAGTGGCCGATGAGGATTGGGGAGGGGGCTAGTAAGAAGGAGTTTCGTGCTTTGATTGCGGGGGGACATTGGGGGAGTGAGAGGTATGTTGAGTGGATTGTCAAGAGGTGAGTGACTTGGGGGTCGTTCAGTTCCTCGGAAGTTAGGGGCTTGTGGAGAAAATGTGGTTTTGTGAGTTTTCGTGGATTCTTGGAGTTAGAGACTTGAATCAATATCAATTACAATGTCTGGTAAAATTGTCGCAAGAGTTCACAAACACAAGTATAAAATCAGGTAACAACAACCAATTCAGCGCACGCAAACGTGAGAAAACACCAATCGTAAGAACGACGTGATAATCTCTCTCGTGTCTTCCCATCCCATCTCGTTTGATCATGCTTCAAATTCCTATCACAGGCACCAACGCAAAACCCAGCACGACTAAAACATACTCGTACGAAGTAAGAATACTAGGTGTAAAACAAGAGCTAGTTTCAATTCCATCCTCGCAAATAAAAAGGAGGTGCACAAAATGCCCCTCGCTAATCTCGGCATCCTATCACACCTGAACCCCCTTCCTTCCTACGAATACAAACCACACCTCTCAAATCCATCAAAAATCCAAAACCCAAACCAAAACAATCCGAATACTCGGTGCACAAACCACAAACCACTCAATCTCTACATATTTGTGACATTTCCCTAAAATCCAATCCCCCCGCATCCCCATCCCACCGCAGCAGCGCTACTGCCTAAACCTTCCACCCCACCCTCGAATCCCCTCCCCAACACGATCAAACCAATCACCACGCCCCAAAAAAGACACCAACCAACCAACTCTTAAAAAAGAAAAATAGAAAAGAACCCCGCTATCCAGCCCCAGCCCAGTCCAGCCTCACTTTAGTAGAGCGCGCTAAGATGTAAAAAGGGAAGCCGGACCAATTACATTGGTGTCCAGGACACCACTAGAATAAACTGAGTAAACTGAGTGAACTGAGCCACATAGTTCCCTGTCTTAAAAAAATCTTGTAATTTATCTGGAAGGTAAGAGTTGGAAGGGAAGGATTCTAGAAAGGGGGGTGGAAAAGGTTAGTAACTTAGTACCACCCACCCGGTAAATTACTGATAGCAANCTGGGATAAACCCCCCCAACCCCTCAAATCCCCATCCTCCACCCCCAACAAAACCCAAACCCAAATAGCGACAGATTCTTTTTTTAATATCAACCTAAAATAAACAACCTTATCTCCGCAGTGTTATTCTTCCGTACATTTTTTTCGATGTCGCAGTCCATTTATCTAGTAAGATATACAAACAGCAATTGTTTGACAAGGCAAGGTATCAGATGCTGATACTGTGACTCACTTAACCGCTCGCTTGCTCACTCACCTATTCTCACACCTACTGTACCCTGAAGACTAGACCAGACGTGCATCCTTGCTCCGATGGTCGATAAATTGGGATTTATGGGTTAGATGGAAATGAATGGAGGAAATATATTGGTTTGGGTATTGTACGACGTAAAGTGATGCGATGAAAGCGCGCGGCTACTCATACATGATACAGACTGATATCAGTAAGTAAGCCTACTTTCGCATCAAGGTAAAACCGCACCTTCCATCCGTCCATCCATGCGAAACAAGTCCAGACAAGTTCACAAACGTGAAAATAGTTAATGACTAGGTACGAGTATATCGCAGCTTCGAATCTTACACACCAAATCAAAAGATTGTCTTGTGCCTATGAGTCGAGTCCGGACTTCGTAAGCAAGACCATCCAGTCCAGTCTACAGGTAGTCTGGTCCAGACCTAACCTATCACTTGACTTAACCTAACAAGCTAGACATCTCAGATACAGCCCAAGGGAAAATTCTTTTCCATTATCCCATCCGTCATGAACCTTCCTACTTACCATCCAAATCCTCTTATCGTATCTCTAATTTCCAATTCTCGCCTCACACCACACACCACACCACACCTGTCCTTAGTTACTACGTACCATTTCCTCATCACGATCACGAATAGTGGCGAACTCACCAAATATCACCCAACATCCCCATCTCACCCTACCATCATCCCATCGCGCAACCTCTCACCAAACATCCCCTCTCACCACTCTAATCCTCCTCGCCTCACTCGCCTCTCGCCTCACTCGCTATGACTCCCCATCCCCATCCCCATCCCTCGCCCCCAGAAACCCTCCCACCCCACATCGGCCCGAACACAAGCTAGGTAGGTAAAAACCACCTGTATATGTAATCCGAGGAATCCGAGAATCCCATCCGCCGCCGAGCTCGGTGTAAGGAGTAATGACTCCTCCGTACGAAATACGGTACTACTCGCTGGTGCTCGTATGGATAGTGAAATTTAATTTAATGTTGTAGTTGGGAGTTGGAATGTCCCGAGATACCTAGCAGCTGATTTGCTTGATTTTGGGAAATGGGTTATGGGAATGGGAATGGGAATACTGGTGGGAAGGTTTGGTGTCGTAGTAGGTAAAGGTTAGGTGAGTTAGGTTTAGGTGAGAAGATAAACGTGACATACACCCGATACAAACACAACCAGCTCTCAAGCCCCATCAAAACCCTCCCTCCCTACCTCCCTCCCTCCCTACCTCCTCTAAAAACAAACCACCAATATACTCCCCCCTCGCCCCTCTCCCCTCTCCCCCCAAAAAAATATCAGGTGCAAAAAGTGTGTCATCATCAGGTGATTAATACTCCGTACTACCTCCACTGCCTTGGTACCCTGGTACCCAACCATGCCAACCTACTGCAGCTAACCCATGCCCGCCCTGGCCCTGTATCGAAGCGAAGACATCTTGGAAGGCTTGATGTGGAGACTAGCCTGGTAAGCGCCCGCCTAGGTAGCTAGGATAGGATAAGCTAGGTTAGGATAGGATAGGATGGATTGTGGATTGTGGATTGTGGTGTAGAAGGTGGAAGGATGTTGAAGGAAAGGGTTTTTTGAGGGTGTTGGGTTTCTGGGGTGGTTGTGTTCTTAGGTTAGATATGGGATAGAGAGATAGGGGTGGGTTAGGTTAGGTTAGGTAAGCTGGATTTTTGAAGTAATAAGGTACTGTATTATTAAGGGGAAGGAGAAGAGAATAGAAGGAGCTAAAAATTATCAAGGTTATTAAAATTGGGAGATTATTAAGAGACGAGATAAGACGAGATTCTTCGTAGGATAGGTTAGGATTAGTAAGGTAATTATTATATACGATACGAGCTCTAGAGTTTAGAATAAACCGACAAACCGATAAACCGACAAGCCAACGAGCTAAGAACCAAGTTACTCGATATGTAAGTAAACAAGTACTAAGTAATACCTCCGTAATATAATCCGTTAAACTACCTACCAAATCCACACAAACATAAATCCCATAATACCGGTACCCTACCTACCACATAACACGAGATACAAGTCTAATATATACTCCATCTCCACTCACCAACCAATCTCTCACTTACCCTACCCCCTCCCCCCTCCCCAGTTCCCCATTTCCACACCAACCTACAAATACTCCATCTCCACCCATCCTACCTCCCCCCCCCAAAACTCCATCCCTCCAAACCCCATACTCCAAACTTCAATACTCCAACCTCCTCCCCTCCTTCCCCCCCGTATTTATTTTCCACGTACCTCCGTACCTACCTCCGTACCTCCATAAACTCCCAAGGTCATCCATCTCTCAGTACTTACTTCTACAAAATTACCAATACGAAGACCAATTCGTGTACCGTACCTCCGTACACAGACCATATCATATCATATTAAATCAAGTTTCTTTATAAGCTTCATAAGCTACTTTACGCAAGATACCTAAATCCCGAATCCCGATAGGAGTAAAGTATATCGCGATGGGAAGGTTATAATACGGATATGGAAATGGATATGGATATGGAAATAGAAGTGGACGGAGTACGATCGGATCTCATTTACCACCTAGGTACTCGTAGTAGTATAGAGATAGAGTTAAATCTAAATCTAATCCAATCCAAAAACAAGAAAAGGTATGAAGATTAGCTTTATCTAAGCGCCGGTACTCTAGTATTATACTTCTATCTAGGTAGAACCGGACCGGGTTTACGGATTAGGGGTTCGATTCTGGTAGTTCCGGATGGATTTGTTGGAGGGATTCTGATTCTGTCGTGGTGGTACAGAGTGTTGTAATGATTAATTGATTAATTAATTGATTGATTGATTGATGGAATAGCTAGGGTCCTGGTAGCACGACATAGTACTGTAGCAGTACAGTAACGTACACGTAGCGGCGTCGAAATTCTATACCTACGTAAAAGGGAAGGAAAGGTAGAGGTACAGTACAATATACTACACTCGTACAGCCAGCCCTCCACAGAATATTGACTCGAGAGGTTCAAGAATCATACCTATCGAGTATCCAGAGCACAGACAAATCGATCTGTACGGTGCGGTGCAATGTATTTACCGCCGAATTACCAGAGATGATTTGAGTTCCGTTGGTGTATTTTCATAACTCGGTGGAGTCGTACCTATGCAATATTGATGCACACCAACACCCCTTCCAATATTCATACCCCAGGCAGCTGCAGCGTATGGGCGCAGCAGCAGCAGCGCAGCGCAGCGCATTGTTCAGCGCTTGGCCCCGACTGACACCGTTGCAATGAGTCTTTTCTCTGATGGATCTTGGTGCAGTCGCAGTCGCAGTTGGAGTCGGTTGCTCTTACTCCCGCGGGGCTTTGCTCGATTTGCATCCGTGGAGTTTGAAGTGAAAATAGAATTTGGAGGGTAAAGGAGGATGCGCGGCCGCTTCTCCACTCGTGCGATGAATGGCATCATCTGGAGATCATGGAAAGTATCAAGGAGAATTAAGGGTCGAGGCTGTCTGTGAACGAGGCTGTGCGGCGTGGGTGGTGGATGGGACTCGACGAAGCTATCGAGGCGTCTGGATGAGTGGAAAAACGTATCCACGTATCACTCCGTACAGCAATGTACAGATCCCCTGATACCCACAATCCACACGTACTGTACCTACTACTGTAGCACAAACCCACACACTTCTGCAGGTTGAGAAGTATCTTTTGTTTTGGTGTACCGGTAGCAGTACTTGTCTATGACTTCTGTATTCGTCCCGCTATCCACCCCCGATTCCCTGGTTAGGAGAGGGAGAGAGTGAGTAAACACAGCGTGTCAGGGGATCTGGAGGGGAGAAAAATGTAGAAGCGACCCGTCCACCAATAACGTACTCACTATTACTCCAGCTCATTCCAGCCCACTCCAGCTCTCTCAATATTACGGAGCGTACCTAGTTCGTTCCAATACCAGTACACAATAAAACCCATAGCGAGAGCGTGAGTAAACACAGCGTGTCACCGTTGGAAATGACGATGAGACCCATCCCGAGAAAGGCAAAAAAACCACTCACGATCACTCATTCGCAACACAACCCCATATTCTACTACCCAGATCCAGTCCACTACCGTACCCACTGCTCCTACCCGCCCCTGATAGGCTGCTATTCAAAGCTTCGAGTCCCTTGGATAGTGACTTGTTTACCAGCTATCTGGCCAGCTGGGGGTCGTGTTTGTCACACAAAGACTCTCTTTCTTCAGTTAGGTCATCGCCCGCCTGGCTGCCCTGCCTGCCTGCCTGATGGCAAAATGTTGATACGACGGATAGGATGAGATGGTGGCGGAGGGTTGATGCGCTGAAAAAAAACCATGGAGGTTGTGTGGCCTCCTCTGCCTGCTTCTACTGCTCCTGCCACAAAGGAAAAGGGTGTGGCGATAAATTGAAGTGGGAAGGGGCGTGGCTGGAGAGTCGGTGGGGACCAATGAAAGGGACTGCTTATCCACGGTGACTCTTTTCCTCGTTGACTGAGTGGCTCGTTCCGCTAGCTAGACCCCCCCCCTGGTGCTTGGTGCTTGCCTGCATCGCCGTGACTCCACTCTTCACTCGAGCCTGCCGTGTGCTCCCACCAGCCGGTTCTTGCCCCCCTTCACCCCCTTCCGACCACCAACCCAAATCTCACTCCCCCAGCCAGCTCGCTGTGTAGGTGGCTCTGGCTGGCTGGGCTCCTGGGCTGCTTAGTTAGGCGTGTCCCCCCATAGTGAAAATGAACAAAAGCGCTGGCATGCCCGCAGTCTGAAGATTTCACTTCAACACCGCAATGTATGATCCCAACGCCTAAATAAAGCGGCTCTTTGAAGTCTGCCCACCCATCCACTACATTGCAATCCATCTCGAAATCATCTAGACTGATAAACTCCTCCTCATCACCCTTTCCCTCGCATTTCCATTTCCGCAGGAGAGAAAAGTTGTCCAGCGAGCGATCTCTGCGACAGAGCAAACACTTCTATTTCTCGCCTCCCAGTGACTCTGAAGCGCAAGCTCCGTCAAGTCACGCTGATCCTCCGCCTCGCCTCACCCACCGACCCAGACTCCCAGACTCCACCAACCACCAAGCTTTCCCTATACCTCCCTCCATTCGCCCTCACACTCACAGACGAAGAAGTCATCCCTTCAACTTCTTTGACTTGCCACTTTTTCTCTCCCAAAACATTCCCGCCGTGCGCTTGTTTATTTCTTCCTTTTTTCATCTCTTTGATACCCAAGGTGTGGACTGTTCGGTAGGCAGCCTTCCACCTGTCCTCGGCGCCTAGCACCCCCGAACATTCACCACCGCGATACCGGCTTAGGCTTGCTCGCCACCACTCTACAATCACAGTCACAGTCACCTCTCGGCTTCCTCTGAGTCGAACTGGTCACCCAACGTCTCTGGACTAGTAAAAAGAACACCTTTGTACACGCAAACCAACTCCACTCAATCCTTTCGTCCCTTGTTTATTACTTCGTCCCTCGACGACTTTGCATTTCTGCATCTTCTTTTGTTCTGCGATCCCGATAAATCAATCTACTACTACTTCTAATAATTCACCCTCTGACCGATCTCTCTCACCTTCAACCCACCACCCACCACCACCGTCCGACAACCCCTCCTCCTTCCACCTTCATGGTGTCTAGTTTACTCTAGCCCACCATTTATCGCAACACTTTCCACTTTCATCGTCGAAAAGCTCGCCATGATCCTCGCGATCCTCGATCTTTCCCCAGTCGCCAGTCTTGCTTCGTCCACCGGTTTTATCGTCTGCTCAGAGATCTGCGAGATCCCTTTGCAATAGCTTGTCCTCCTCCTCGCCCAATTATTTGTTCTGCAACCGCCATCGCAGTTGCATGCGCATATATCAAGTCAGAAGGTTCCGCGACAAATTATAACGATAGATCGGTCGGCGTTGCATAGACGGCGACTGGAGTTCACCCAATCCGATTTTACCACCACCACAACAAATCCTCCCATAAACAACACCTTTACATAACATAAAAATTTCACAAAGATGAATTACCGCGATGATGAAAATTCGCCGTCTTACGTCAGTCTCTATCCGACAAGTGGCCCATACAACTCCTCCATAGCCTCTTCAGCCTCGTCTTCTGCAGCCTCTGTTTGGTCTGATGTGGCTTCGCAATCCTCAGATGACTCTTCAGTGACTGGTCCCTCATCAGATTCCGACTCCTCAGAGACATTCTGTCCACCAACATTTACAGCGCCCATCCAAAGAGGCGAACAAGGTACATCGGTCGCCACATACTGGCCGAAACAACAGCTTCCCGAAGTAGCCCCAGAACAAAGACAACATCCAAGAAGAACCAGTGCAGGAACCGCTCAGCCCAAGTGCCCTCCTTCCTTGGTACGACAATGCGATCGCAAGGTCAACTTTGTTGATAGCCTCGTCGGTAAGATTGACAAAATCCTCAAGTAATAAGTTCTCCCACTCAATAACCTCCTCAGATTCCTCGGCTCAAATTGTGGAAGCAATATGGCCTCTTTCCTCCGTTGTATGTCGTAGTGACCTGGGCAACAAGGGTGTCCTTCCTTTACGAACCTTTATTCAAGAGACCCTCCGAAGATCAAGAACCAGTTACTCGACCCTGCAGGTGGCCTTGTATTATTTGATCTTGATTAAGCCTCATGTCCCCAAGCATGATTTTACGATGGAACAACCCGAAGACGCCCATTCCTCCCGCGCTTTACAATGCGGCCGTCGCATGTTCCTTTCCGCTCTCATTCTTGCCTCCAAGTACCTTCAAGACCGAAATTATTCAGCTCGCGCGTGGAGCAAGATTTCGGGCCTCAATACTTTGGAGATCAATCAAAACGAGCTCGCCTTCCTTTTAGCCGTGGATTGGGAGTTACATATCACCGATGCCGTCTTCCAACGTTGGACCGACATTGTGCTCAAATATACCCCTACACAACCACCATCGCCAGGTTCATCGTGCCCTCGACATGCTGAGCAGACGGCTGATTGGAAAGCTATTATTCTTAGGCTCAACCCTCAATTGGATAACATTGAAGGTGTTTTGCCATCGACATCTGCCAAGGCAAACGTCAAATCTATTAGTGCATCAAGTCCACGATCTTTCGCATTCGCCGCGGACCGCACCTCTTCTGGATATGGTTCTCATGAGTCGACCCCAACTCCAAAGTACTATACTCCCAGCATTATGGAGCCATCTCCTTATACTAGTTATTCCGCAAGCAAACCTGCTCCCGCTCTTGGCCTACTACCGACCCCAAGATTGACCCCACAGAGCTCTGGATTCAACACTCCTGCAGTGAGTGCCGCTTCCTACATGCTCGGCAAATCTTCCATGAGTCTTGCAATGACACACGCCACCAACGCATGTGCCTCTTCATTGACCGAGCGATGGCCAACTTCTTCACCACAATCTTATGTCTCTGGTCGACGTTCATCTTTGGCAAATTCAGTTTCTTCCATGTCCTCCCCCGAGTCCATGGTCTCAGACAATTCATCACGATCATCTTCACGCTCATCTTCCATCTCATCTGCATCGTCATTGATGGGTGCGCCGACTCCCTCCAAATCCTTGGATATTCAGGCGCGCTGTCGATATGCGAAGCTTTGCAATGAAAGACAGCTCAGAACCGTGATTGCTACCGTCCCCGAATACTGTGATGAATCATCTTCATCGCCAGAGTCTTACACGGCTCCAGTTGGCAAAGAGTTTCTTGATATGTCATTGAGCACACCTTTGGCGAGAAGAGAGTGTGAGATCGACTACTTTACCAAGACTGAAGAAGCTGCGCGTGCACTTCAAGAGCTTCAAAGTCATCCTCGATCGGTGGAATCACCAACTCGAGGTTGCAAGCGTAGTCGACCAAAGTCAATTGACCACTCATTGCAAGAAAACGTCCGAGACATGTTGGATGGCCAATACCGTTCCGAGAACTGGTCCGATGATGTCGTTAGATCTCGTGCTGTTCACGCTGGTGCCCGTCAAGTTCCCATTCAATCCACTAATAGTGCTTCGATGGGTCGAAAGCGTGTCTGCTGTGCAACTGAAGCTCAACGTAGCCTTTCACAATCCAACAACATGCATCCTGCTTTTGGCGGCTTTGGTGGTGTGGGTATGTGGAATGGAATCCTTAATTAATTGGAACGATTCAATTGGGCTCCCCAACAAAATCCGACTTATACATACGTCCTCCAAAACAAAACAAACACCCTTGTTACAACAGTCGTCATTTTTCATTTGTCCAAAATCCGGGGGTGGTGGGGGAGTATATTGGCTGCATATAATTCAATGCGTTGCTTGCCGAACAATATTTTATTTTTGAGTGTGAAGCGACCTCATCACATTCAGTTCCTCGCATTTCCGGAAACCAGGTGGATTCATACATTTCTGGGGAGTTCTTTCTCAGAGTTCGGGTTCATCTTGAAGGTTTTTAGAATGGGGATTCATATCTAATGGGGTCTTTCTTCGACAAATCCTATTTCCTCGGAGTTTTCCGCCTTTGCTGCAAATTCTCATGGATATAATTTTTCTCGATCTTCATATTCTGGTTTTCATGGTGTGGTTTCTTCGTCATCGCGGCATTGCATGCATGGGATTCAGTTCTTGTGCTTTTGCGCTGTGGTGAAGGAAGGCGCCACCCGAGGAATCAAAACAACACCTTGTACGTTTAGGGAGTGGTCTTTTATTTCGTGGATGGAAATGGGAGGGAATGGTTTGCATTTGATGGATCTCCAGATGGGTGGATGGCATGGCGGTGGAAAATGGCAAGTGGAAGATCATTGGCTTTCATGAATGCGGGGATTTTCTTCTCTGATTTCTGATCTGACTTTTTCTCTTTCCCTTTAATTTCCTTTCTTCTCTTTGTTTTCCAAATTTCTTCAATACCCTGGGTACCCTTCTTGGAGGGGGTTTTTTAAAAAAAGAAAGATTTAATGCGAGTACGTATCTGAAGCTGGTTGAGGAGCTTGCTTGGCTCTGATCGGTGGCCGGGATGTGTATTTTATTTTACTTTTAATTACTTGGGGGTGAGAAGTGAGAAGTGAGATAAAGAGAGATGAGATGAAATGAATGAATGGAATTGAGATTTATTGATTTTGAGGGCTTCTTTGCTTTGCTTTGAGTTGTTTTGCTGTTGGTGTGGAAGGTGAGATGAGAGATGAGATACAATGTTGTGTGTGTGTGTGTGTGAGAGATGAAATGCATGGGTGATTGCGGTTTTCTTAGTAATGGTGTAATGGGATTTCGCTGATTTTGTGTGTTTAGTTTTTAGGTTCTTGTGAATGGTATTGTGGGTGTTGAGTTAGTGGGAGTTGATGATGAGTTGATGATGAGGTAGGTTGGTGCTGGGTAGGTACGAGTAGCCAGGTGGTGAATTTGAAGAGGTGAGTTTAAGAGGTAGGTGGGTGGGGTTAAGGTGAGTATTGAAGGTTGTGATTCACAGAGTGGTCTAAGTAGCCAGGCCAGGCTGGAGGTCTTGTTGTGGTGCTACTGACAACTGTGGTTTGATTGTGGTGTGGTGTGGTACAGTACTTTGTAATCTTACTTTAGATTCCATTACGATAGTAAGGAGTTTTGGTGTGGTGTGGTGTGGTGTGGAAGTAAGGAGGTAAGTTCATAGTTTTTGAAGGGTAGGGAAGGGATTTTCTTTTTATTCTCCTTCTTCTTCTTCTTTGGAGGGAGGTTGGGGTTCTTACGTATGTCTTTCCTTTTAGCAAGACGCCAGGAAGATTGGGAGTCTTGTTTTTGGGTGTGTTTATGGGTTTCCTTGATGTGGGGTGTGAGGGATGGTTGGGTGGGAGGGATGGTTGGGTATGAGGGATGATTGGTGAGGGGTTGGGGTAGGTGGATAGTACTTGGGGAATGTTATGATTTTTCTTTTCTTTTTTTCTACTTTTCTTTGAGGGGAGGAGAGTGGGTTGGAATGAGGATGAGCTGTATGAGCTCGAGAGGAGCTTTTTTGAAGTAAGATATGTTGAGTTGAGTGGGTTGAGGGAAGATGGAGGGAAGATGGGGGGAAGGGGGGAAAGGGGAGGTAAGTGGATTTTTTTATCTAGTCTTGAGTTTTTGAGTTCTTTGGTTCTTGGAGTCTTTGGGCCTAGGGGTCTTTGGAGGGGAGGTGTTAAGGATATAAGTAAGTAAGTAGGTAAGTAAGTCCTACAACTACACCAAAATTCTTTCATTTCTTTCATTTCTTTTACCTCCTACATAGGAGGGAGTATAAATAGATTCTTGAATTAGTATAAAGGTAAAGAGGGGGGCGGGGATATGCGTTTGGGGTGTTTTAGGTGTTTTAGGTGGTGTAAGTTGGGAGTGTTTCTTGTAAGACTAGAGGGGTTTTTCTTTTGTGGGTATGAGTAGAGGAGAGGGGTTTGTTTTGTTTTGTAGGGGGAGGGTGGTGGGAGGTATAGGTATAGAGAATAAATATATGTCCCTGCCCGACTTCAAAGTGGCAGGTTCGTTAACGGTGGTATGAAAAAATGAAGATTTAGCCTTGCTGATTGCTATAAACTCGAATTCTGAATTTCTGCTCCGCCTTAGAAGACTTTAGGCTGGACGAATAATTAGATACAGTAGCGAATTAACTACTTACTGTCACTAATTTTACAGCCTGAAAATGAGATTAGCAAGTACTACCTTATCGAAAAACCCATCTCACTTCTAATTCTATTATAGAAATATCAGAACTTTTACTACCAACCACTAATGTCCCCTGAACACGAGATACTACTCCTGGAGATTCTTCCCGGCGAGTTCGACGAAGCTAATAAATGGAGCCTCTTGACGACGGATATCAAAAAAGCCCCACCTTACGGGGCTCTGTCATATATATAGGGCGACCCATCACGAAGGCAAACCATCCAAGTAATCTTACATACTCGGCTAATAGCCGAGCGCTACCGTCAACTCAGAGACGACGATCCGATATCTCCGCAGAGAAAATGAATCGAGAGTTGTCAGGGCCGATGCCTTGTGTATAAATCAATCGGACGTTGTAGAAAGGGGGTTTCAGGTTGGGCGAATGGGGCAGATATATTCGTGTGCCGCTCAGGGATTGATCTGGCTAGGAGACTTTCGCGAAGGAGGAGTTGAGGGAGAGCAAGTCGAGTCTGCTTTTGACTTCTTGCAAAAGGTGTCTATGTTGAGATCTAAAGTCGGAAAGGGACAGTGTGAACTCGACCCGAGCTTCTTTTGGGATGTACCGAGTACTAAAGAGTTTTAATGGACAACCCATGCCATGGTGGACACGCATCTGGACTGTTCAAGAAGTCGTTGGTCCACCAACAGCGACTATGATTTGGGGGACCCAATCCCTTCCATGGGATGGATTCGAAGACGCTGGTGCAGTTATAGATTACTGGCATGAAACAGAAATGCCTAGTAATGACGTTCCAGAGATCTTTATTGGCCACTACTTCTCCGGCCATATTTACGCCGTCGGAGTCTATCGCCACCAAGAACAGCTACTGATCATCGCGATATGATCTATGCTCTCCAAACCTTTCTAGCCAATCTAGATATAACAAAAGCTTTTATAACACTAGACTATGTGATTAGTACTAACGAACTTTGTCGAAAAGTCACTATCAAGCTAATCGAGTCAATGTGTAGCTTGTAACCTCTAATAGGGGTACGAGGGGAGCCAGCACTTACACACTGTCTTCCGTCGAGCACGTTCCCGAGGGAGAAGCCGAAACGATTAACCACGTCTAGATATTGGGATTCTGCCTTCCGCTATGATCGGTTCTCCTGTGACGATAAACAAGAATTATTATCCGAGGCTAAAGAGGTAAGCACTAGTATATTACAAAAATAAGTAAGTCTTTATAAATTATTATTATTCTTATTATTATTCTTATTATTATAATTATTATGTACTACATGGACGGGATATTGGTACGATCGCGACACTTACGCAAACCCGACGACGAGACGAGCGTGAGATTTGTACAGCTTGAGACATGATATCTCTACTTCCAGAGTGGCGCAAATGACTACTTCTAGGTGAAGTACAGTACCAAATTGAGTCTATCCTGAAAGCGGAACGCTCGAGGATTCATTTTGGCGAACTGTAACCACTAACCTGCGGTTTTAATAACTCGGTCTAGTCAATCCTTCCGATTCCTCGCTAGTACCGACTATCCTGCATTCCTTGAATTCTGTACCTCGACGTACCAAACCCCTTGTTCGTGTGAGATTTACGATACTATAAGAATAACGCTCACAAGTCGAGTCTTATTCGTATGAGATTTACGATACTATAAGAACAACACTCACAAATTAAGTCTTGTTGGTGACCCAGAATGACTATATCGGTATAGCACCTTGGACTGCTAGGGAAAGGGATGAGGTTTGGATCATTGCCGGAAGTCAAGTTCTGCTTCTGTTCCGACCTTTGGAAGCGGATAATGCGCTGTCATGATTGAAATGGTTATTGGATGGTGACACATATACACACGGCATTATGCAAGGAGAATATGTGCGTGGGAGTAGGCAGCAGAATGAGGTAATGGAGGTATACTAGTACGTCTATACGTCTAGTTAGAAGTATCGCTTATTTTGTCTTCGCTAACAAGTGGCTTGGAATAAGTCCTTATAGTAGACTAAAACTTAGCTTTTACCGTACAAGAATAATCACTATTGTTTTTCAATAAGTAAATATTTCATCACTTAGGAACAGAATTAGAGATCCTTGTTCACAAGATTGTTGGATTGTTCTATGGAAATTAGAATATCAGCGCTAGTTTCCTAGTCAAGCTTTTATTCTCTTCCCTCCTTCCAAAATCAATAATTCCATGCCCTACAGTTCTCGTTCTTTAGATATCCCAGCCACTAGTGATCGGCGCAGCAAAACCTACTCCAGCCCTTCCACCAAAATATCGCGGACTCCCATCATCTAAGCGAATGATATTTTCCATAGCCTCATCTCAAAGCCGCATTCGCAACCCGAATCTCCGGTTTGCGCATTCCAGCCTGCTCCGCACTGGAAAGCTCAGCCTCAAGTGCTTCCAGATATCGTATGCATCGTTCATGATCAACAGCCGAGATATCGTATCCGTCGCCGTGTCGGAAGAAGTCTATGGCGATTGGATAACCAATATCAACGATGGGATTGGGGTACTCAAGATGTTCTAGTTTCTCCGGGATGAATAGGATTTCTTTCAGGACGGGGAAGCATGATACTAGATCTTCGCCTGCAATGTTGTAGGGAGAGTTCATCTCGCTGAGTCCGGTGATGTCGACTATTAGGGAGGTGATCTTCTTTACATCGTCTCTTTCTATTCTTGAGAACACCGAGGTGGGAAGACTGCCAGCGCTGGAGAATTCAAATCTTCGGATGGGGCCGTATATGTGGAATGTTTCGATGTTGAAATCCACCATTACCATTCCCTTGCGATTTCCGGCGTTGTTGGCTGGGAAGATTTCGTAGTTGTACTTCGACAAGAGGAGATTACGTGATTCGTGGCAGGTGTAAAGGAGAGGGGGAATACGATTGCCGGTCCAGAGATGGAACTCGTCTTTTTTGTCGCGCATGATGTTCATGATTCGAGGGGTGGCTAAATTCCAAATCATGAGACGGAGCTCAGTGGGGAGGAACATGAAGTAATGGAAGATGTTTCTGGGGTTGCGTGGATTTTGGGGACCATAGTGGTTTGTGGAGGATTTGGCGGTCTTGGAATTGGTGGGCTCCTTGTTCAGGATACATGGGGGCTGTTGTCTTGTTTGAGATATTGCTTGAGGCGCCATGTTGTTTGAGGCGATGGTGTGTGTAGATCCTTTTTGGAGGGATGAGGAATTTCTGGCTGTGGTGTTTGTATTCTTGGTGTCGATATTGCTTGTGTTGTCTGTCTTATCATCAGGTACGGTGAGGCCTAGTACCACAGAACATTTGTATAAGCATCTGTTGGAAGATTGTCAGTGCTACTATAGCTTGATCATCCTTTTCTTGACAAAAGGCTATTCACCTAGCACTCGTACAGACCACCAGTGTACGTTCAACGCACTATGTGAACTGCTATGTTAACTTTTCACTTATATCAATTAACTTGTAGTAAATTATATAACAAAAGCATATACGCTTTACCCCTCCACCAATATCGTCATTGGCTTGCTTGTGGCATGACACATTTTGATCTAAGCGAGTTGCTACAGTACTGTAATGGATATATTTTGTTTACTAATCATGGAGTCTTCTTTATCTCAAGAGAACAAAACAGTTCATAGCTAATACTGCTGGTTATGCCTATACAGTTATATAAATTTCTTGCTAAATTAGAATAAAAATAATATTTAGCTGGTATCCTAATATTTGCTATGTTTGTGAGTGGATTTTGATACGAGTGAACAGACTATGTCCGAGAGAAATGTATTGGTATAGGCAGTTGTAAACTAGATGTGTAACCCTGTCACAGGAGAACACCAAGGAGTATGGCGCCAACTTCCACCCCAGGACTATGCACTGACGGACCTCTAACGATCTATTACAATTTCAACAAGGACAATTTCTGCCTTCGTTGCGCAAGAGGGAATCCTGAGATTTGAGAAAGACTATGAGCAATGATCTATTATTTCAATGAAAACTCACATACGTTCCTTGGAGTGTTGATGAGTGAGATAATTTGAAGTGGATGGACGACAATTATTATGATGGATTTTATCTGGTCCCAAATATGTAGAGAGTTCAAGTTGTCTATCGCTATCGTTATCTTATAAAAGGGTTACGACCAGAAGATCCTCAGAGACTCGAATATGTTAATGAGCAGTTGATCTGTAGATTCGATGCAGACAGACAGGATTCAGTGCACCACAGCAGAGGGGAAGTTGAAGTGTTAAACGAGCATCCGTAAATTCGTGTTTTTCAGGAGGCCTCAAATACCTGACAAGCTTCTGTTTCATTCATGTAGGAATTATAAAGTGCGAGATTCCTAAGACATCGGATGCTTGATTAACGGTATGCTCTGCATAATTATTGGCATTTACACAAGTTTAGGACGGGAAATTTCGCTTTATGTGATGGTTTTTGAGAAATGAGGCTTTCTTGATTATGTAACTGGAGTCTTTGTAGTTATGAAAGAGATGACGTAATTATGGCAAGCTTTATCATGTATTCAAGTGTGTAAGTGAAATGCTTTGCGAACATTGAAGTGCTTGCGGTAACTTGATATGACAAATAATCTTTTATTTCTATCACCTCAGACAGATTGTAACCTAAGGAGATAATAATCATCCAGTACATTGGCACATCGAAAATCCATCAAATGAGAGACCTAAAGATATGAGGTCACTTTCAGGTATATCTATAGTTCTGCAAACCTGAAATATCACATACGAACATGTCAAGCATCAGCTTCTATTTTAATGAGGCCATAAGAAGGAAGTGTTTGGAATGGATCTTGTTCATACTCATGTGAGATACTCTTGATTACAGTATGTGGGAGATTGTTCAATAAAGTACTAGTATCATGTGGCGAGAATTGACAAAGTGGAAGGTTCTTTGTTTAGATGGCGATTTAATGCTACCAAGGCCAGCCACAAAGCAGCCTGAAGAAAATTTAATCTTACTGAAATCTTCCTCTGTATTAACGTGCTGAGGATTCATTACCACCTACCGCCTTACTACTGGTTTACCTATTCTCAACAAGTTGTTTGATCCTATTGGTCGTACAATATCTAGTACGGCATAAGTTTACTATCAGGCATACCAAGCATGCTAGAGACCTTTCCCTTCCTTATTGGGGGGAGTCTTGCACTATCAGACAACAAAATGAGTATGGGGACGAAGAAGCTAGTCGAGTCACAGGCCGAGTACATTGAGAGATTTCGACAGAAGAAAAATGACAGGCAGAGGCAATGGAATGATACAGAATCCAAGGAGGAAGACAAGATCATTGATCCTGGGTTGCAGCTTGGTAAAAATCCAAGGATGGCGATATCTGTTACTCATATGGGAGTTCTCAATACCTCGGTCACTACACTTGAAAAAAAGACTTCTCTGGAAGGTGACAAAACACGCCATTGTTCCATCGAAGAAAAGACCGACTACGGTTTCTTCTTCTTCGCAAAACTTCCTACTGAGCTTCGGCTGATCATTTGGAAATTCGCTTTGCCTGGAGCGAGATTCATCGATTTCTTACCTCCCCAAGAAGACCTGAATTTTGGTGAGCCATGGAACGCTCGTGTGCCGTGGGTCGTTCCAGCCCTATTTTGGGTCTGCCATGAAACAAAGGAATTAGTCGAAGAGCTATACACGCCTATCAATACTAAACCAGGATCGCCCAGGATTTGGTGCGACCTCTCAAACGACATATTCTGTTTTCATCATTGGTGGAAACCTGCAATTTATACACGCAAACGCAATAGATTTCCGCTCGGTTCCCTTTTGCGACGTGTGCATGAGTCCGGGGCATCTATCAGGAGAGTGATGCTCCCCATGCGGCTTACGAGAACTGTGGACAGCGGTATTCAAGATGCCGAAATGGAAGATCTCCACGACAAGGAGATTTTCCTAGGACTGATACCAACAAACTTCTTAACCCATCGGATAAATCGCCGCATCGCTACATTTGAGAATATTTCAGAAGTTCATCTAAATGACGAAAGATATCCAAATACCCAAAAGCTCTTTGCAAAAAAAGAACTTGAGAGCCCAGACTGGAAGCGGCCGTCGCTGAAATTTGTTCGAGTCATAATGGATTTGGGAGACAAGAATGCTAAGGACTGGGGGGATTGGAATGAGTGTCCATGTCATGGGAATAACCTTACGTGTATGACGCTCAATCGTTCACAACTCGTACGTGCGTTATGATTTGGTCAAGTGTCAACATAACACAATACTACGACAGATTCGCGATGCTTACATGGATATCGACACCTGAGCTCGCTTGGCAGGATGATTTCTGATACAATCATTGTCCTATGAGCCTTCGATACATTTCACAAAATATGTAATGAAATCATTCAAGACTACGTAGTATAAAAAAGTTACTGCACCAGAAGATCCAGCTCACTTCTTCATACCAGCCGTTTCTCTAAAGTAGCCAACAATCATGTGGAATACATGCTGTGTGGTGAAAGGTGATATGAGTGTTCGATATTTTCAGTTGACTTAAGGAGCAACCCAGAGGGGATTGCTCCCTACTTATATATACAGAGGTTTGGGATAACCCACATTGGTCCATCACGTGACCGAATGCTCAACACTGGCAGCATCGTTCACTTGCACTTCGTCCATCATCAAAGGGTCGAAGTACTAGAACAAGGTTCTCGAGCTCCCTGATTGTGTGTCCTGACAAATTCAATATGAGAGTTTCAAAAGTGGTATCCTCTTAACAATTGCTGTGAAATATACGTTATAACGACAATAGACCTACTGTATTTTGCTTGTCTTGTCAAGTTATATTTGGCTAAAATTAGCGAAGTCAACCTCTGGAGGTGTTTCTCATGTTATCTCTTGCCAATTCGCACCTGCCTATTTGGGGAAGCGGAGGCGCCAGTAGCGCCAATGACAGGACCCACTTTTATATCGCTTAATGGTGAAGTTAAGTCTTACTCGTACCAATTCCTCGATCTCTTCCCTCATTCAATTCATATTCTGGCAACTGTCAACTTCCGCTCCAGAACAAGGAGCCTGACAGACCTCTCTTTCGTCTTTGCAGAACTATTTGATGGCAATGCCATAGTCAAGAAACACACACATCGCCGTTCTTTTGCCGCCGCAAGATTCCAACTTGGAATTTCACCATCGATCTCGATCTACACACCACAAAGAAGAACGAACCTGAACTCGATATATCAGAGCTCCACAAAATGCCAGCCAAGAAGAATCCGAAGACTTCGGTCAAGATCCGAAAGTTCAAGTTCTTCCCGAAACTTCCAGCGGAAATTCGGCAAATGATTTGGAGACTTGCTCTTCCCGGCGAACGACGCATCGAATATGTCGAATCAGGGAAGGATGGTGTCATCAGAAAGCGTTTTGCGGTTGCCACAGAAAGAGCTCCAGTTCTATTCTTCGTCAATAAGGAGGCCCAGTACGTTGTGAAGAAACATTACACCCCAATCAAAGGATCAGCTGGGTACGAAACAGTTTGGTGTGACTTTGAGGTGGATCTATTTGAGTTCTGGTTTCGAACTGGAACGTTGGTTGATGTCTTGGGTCGCTTTCATGAAAACGCATTACAGTTGATCAGAAAGATCATTCAACAATGCATTTCTAGTCATTACCAAGCTACGATTGAATGCTGGGGAAAGATGAGCAGCTTGGAGGAGGTTGTGATTATTGGGTCATATCACATCCGTTCACCCGGCCCAGGATGTATGGATTTCAAAAGACATTCTATACAGTAAGTTGAGTTTTGTTGTCTGGATATATACTAGCGTCCAAAACGCACCAAGACAGGAGGTCTACATGTACTCCTAACCACTTTTTGGTAACAGCAGCAGACTAATACAAGTATGTTTTAGCGTATCCTGTAGCGAGCCATGGTTGTTAGCAATCAGAACCAAAGTAGAGGAAATGCTGCGAAAGCCAAAAATTGCTTGGAAGAAAGCACCAGTCTTAGGACTGGGAGACCTTAGACGAAGCAACGCAAAGAAAGTCAACGGTCATTACAGCCTTGGACAAGGTAGAGAAGGTCTACGGAGATTTCAGCCTCGTTCATACTGACATGTTGCAACATGAGCCCCTATTGTCTCAAGCCAGTGTAAGTTTTGCTATCGCCAATCTGAAAGTGAGGCACAAATCTAACGCATCTCTAGGCTCAACGAGGTTGTGGTTACTGATACCAGGCTCAAAAACACACCCTGACACCAGCGAAAACACTTCACCTTGAAACTCAGGAAAACGCCTGGCAGACTGCAGCTATACATGAAATAAGTATACCTGAATTTTCGAATATTCAAGTCAACTAACATTCAATTTACAATAACCCGGGGCAATCAATGCCGAAAAGAAACCATTTCCACTTCAAATGCATCGACAAGAATGCAACAAAAATTCCCTTCGCCATTCTTTCATAACAATAACATCACCACCTGCTCACCACCATTTTCGCGTCATCATTCCTTCTTTGTCTTTACAGTACCCCTTTCTCACGTCACAAACATCAAAGTCACCAATACTCGCGTCAACCTCCCGAGCCACCTTTGCTTAGCTTTAGCTTGACAGAATCTCACGAAGCAATAAAATCTTTAAAAAAAACACACAGTCCAGACTCCAGAATATTATAGTGAAATTTCCAACTGTATTGTTTATGTATCTTCCCCTACCCTCCAAAATACTCTCCCAGGATTCGAGATTTGAAGATTTCTGACAACGCGCTACCTTCCTAGTATTCTGCAAGTGTTTGAATGTTATTATGTAAAATCTGAATAGATAGTTGAAATTTGACTCTGAACTGCTCAGCTGAGAACCCCAGCACAATATTGTGCCTTTTCGTGAGTGGAGTTGGCAAGTACCTCTCTTGTATTGCGGTAACCTGTGAATGAAGTTTTCCTTCAAGTCCTTATATATGCCTTCCTTGTGTGTGCTCGGACCCTTGTACCTATGTCGATCCACCTAAAATGCCTTACTGTATAAGTGAATCCAGATCCTTACAAACCTCGCCTTAAGACTTTTATTACTCACCTCACTTCTATCAACCAACCTTCGTCACCTGGTAATTCATTATACTTAAACCCCATCCTCTTACTTTGCCGCAGGTACCGCCATCCAAGCACCATCACAACATCACAACATCAACACCAGACTGAATATCACCTTCGAAAGATCTCAGAGCCAAAGGTGTCCCAGTAGTAAGGCAGGAACTTGGAAGATCGGAATCATAACGACGAGGAAGTGTTACCTTCACTGTCCCAGCGAGCGCAATGGCATCAGAACACACTGAGCAGGTCGCGGGTCTAGCCGCCATGGAAGATCGAAAGCTACAAACATTTGCATGCTTCCCAGAGCTTCCCACTGAACTTCGACTCGCTATCTGGGAACTGGCACTACCGGGCGAGAGGATAATCGAATGGTCATACCGTACCTATGATGGTCCAAACTCAGAACCGCGAAAAGACACATACTTCGCAGTTGCAGACGAAAGAGCTCCACCCTTATTTTTTGTTAGCAAGGAAGCAAAGTCCGTTGTTGAAAAACACTATAAACCAATCAGAGCTTCTAAGGGCATATCAACGATCTGGTGCGACTTTGAAGTTGATTTGGTTTTGGTTTGGGTTCATGCATATTATCATGTTTATAACATGGTGGAGAATTTAAGCCACATGCATCAAAATGCCATGCAGTTGATCCGGAAACTTGTGGTCTGTCGGGAAGACCAACACACCATGTGGAGACGATTGTTTGAACACATCTCCAAGGATTTGAGTCTTAAAGAGCTCATGATAACGAAGAATTCCACTGGACTAAGATTAGGAATGATTTCCGGCTTCGACGAGGAAACGTAAGTTGAGCCTTTGGGCTCAGTCTATTTCTCGGCTATTCTATAGAAGCTGACCCTGCGACTTTCCAGACCCATGGAAATAAAAGCGGACCTCGAAGAAATTTCCAAAATATCAAAAGCGGTTGAGGAACAGTCCAATGGTACTTGGAAGGCACCTCTCTTGAGATTTGGTACCATGATAGAGGCGGATCCTCGACTCAAAGTTAACACGCGTAATGGTCAATAAGGGAGTTATGATGAATGGTAATCATAACTTCGTACACGATTTTCTCGTCACGCCGTCACGAGGTTAATCGTTTCTTTTGTTTCTTGGGTGTGAGTCTCCCCTATGTCACGCCGGAGAGCCAGATATTAAATGTATACTTGCACAGTAACCTCGCCGAAATATGGGTCAAATTCATTCGGATTTTCAGCGACCATAGCAATGATAATCAAAACCTCCACGACGAATTGACCACAAGTGAAAAGCATACAAGCCTTCCATGCCATCGAACTTTCCCTTTATCCAAATCTCGAAACAACCCTCGAAACTTTGGAAGCCAACACCTCTTTCCTTTACTCATCACATTTGTTTGGATTCAGCAATTTCAGCCCGGCAAGCAAAAGCATTAGTATGAACTTGAAAGCTCCCTCCAACGAAACACTCAGGCTGCACCCGCAGGATCGGGTTTCCTCTTTCGTTTTCGACCGCTTTCTTCAACCAAGATAGGCATCGCCAAGCTTAAATATTCCTTTTTCCTTTTAATGGTCTGAAAAAAAGCACTACTATCCTACGGTTTGCAAGAAGTCCGACCCCCACTGCACAGATCTGGCTGTCAAATCATAACTCCATACTTCTTAATTTCCACAAATCTAGCTGGCTAGTTCATAAATACAAAAATACAAAAGTTGCCATGGGGAAACTACTCCCGAGCTTGTGCGTGATGGAGTGGGTGAACAAGAAAGAGACATATTATGATTCTGCTCTTACGAGAGTTTCCCATCTTCCCCCCACGTCCCCGTAACTCAGCACGTTCATATAGTAAAAGAGAGAGTACAGATTCCTGTCGCAGCCCAACTTAGAAATTTGAAGTTTGCTTCCCAGAATAACAATAAACTTGGGTTCAGCCGGAATATTCCTTTCTGGGAATACGCCGCCTTTGCTGCCCACCACAAGTTTTACACCAAGTACCAAAGCATTCATATCACAAAACCTCCCACCGTTCCACCCTCCAAACTTCATCACACCTGCGAACCCCGTGGAATATATTCTGCTCTACCCCTACAATATGTGCCATGCCCTATTTCAGATCCTACCCATGATACCTTTGTAATATAAATAAGAACACATTCTATCTATTCCTACAGCCAATGCGTTACTTCTGCATTACTGGGCGGTTGAACATGCGAGCATTGTCGCACCAGCAATGCCAGCTTGGGCATAACCGCGAAAATCCTACCTGCCAAAGTTTTCCGAGAGCTTTCATACAGGGTAGTTCTCAGTCTTCCAACTTTGCTTTTTGGTATCGTTTCGGACTTTGTTTTGGTGTTGTTATAGCCACTAATTCTGTGTAGCATAAATTATCGCTTAAAGGGCATTACCCGTCCACCACGTCCACCCCGCTCTACATCCGCCTCACCTCGCTTAGCTCACCTATTCGCTACAGTACTGTAACGTAGTTCCAACACTTACAAATGATGTCGGCTGGCTATAGCTCAAAACAACAAAACTTCGTATGGTGTTTACCAAGCCGTGAATATGTATTCTCACTGAGTATTAAGTTAAAGCCACGTGCAGTTAAACTTGGCACGGGCGGGGTAAGGTCTGGACCTAAGAGTAAAGCCCTATTCACCAGCTAAGTAAGAAGCGGGGTTTACGAATTACAACTGGTGAGAATGTTTAGTTACTTATCAAAGCCACCAACAGAGTCCTTAAACAAACAACACATCTGAGAGAGCCGATCACAAAGAAGAGCTGCCTGCTAATTGCAAGCATGGCTCCTGAAGCCTTCGAAACGCAGCTTTCCTATCGGAAACGGATACTCAATCATTTTCGCAAAGCAAGCCCTGAAGAACCAACATTCCATCTTTTCTCGAAGCATTTGCCTCATATCCGTCGGAAGATCTGGCATTTTGCTCATCAAAACTCTGAACGAATTGTTGAGGTAACCACATGGCCGGGAACCTTTGGCTTCGGAATCTACGATCGAGACAGTTTCACACCCTACCACATTGCCATGCGATGGTCCGCGGTTGTCTTGCCATCTAGTATCTACGGAGTGTGGAACGGCTGGGAAGCTCGAGTAAATCAGGAAGCGGTTCTACTACACGTTTGCACAGAGTCACGAGCTGCTATTCTCCCATTCTACACCACTCCTTTCAACAACCAACATGTAAGAAGTCGTGCAAATAAGACAAAGCAAACACAAAATTTCATGGTTTGTTGGGAGAACGATACTTTGTTGATCAACCTCAAGGTGTTTCAGCAGCGAGGAGATAATTTGGAAATGATCTTTTGTCAACTTTTTGGTTCCACATATGCCAGTAGTCGCAACGCAAATTCAATTACCGAGGGCCTACGATACCTTGCTGGCAATCATGAATTCTTCATATCCTTGTTCAGACATCCAACCACTCTCCCTAAGTTCACAAGATTTTTCGAACGCTTCTCGAACTTGGAACTGAAATATGTCCCTCTTTACCTGCAGAATCGATCAGGTACTAAGTTACTTGGGTTCGAGGAAAGATTTATCGTCAAAGGCAGTTGGGACGCAAAGTTTCGTGGTGATTTCTTCAAGTTCTTCTTACAATTTTACCAAAAAGGGCAACACAGAGCTCTCGACAAACTGTGCAAAGGAAACAACGGAGGAGCAGAGTATATCCAGTCTCGCAAAAAGGTTGGATATTATCAGTACGAGTCAAGCCGGTACGTACCTCGGATTTTGAAAGTAGGAATCAGACGTCGAGAACGTCATCTTCTGCACAAACGCTATCAGCTACGAGAACATAATCCTTGTCTGGCCTTCAAATTATTTCCCAACCTTCCTACGGAGCTCAGGATTCTTATTTGGCAATTTGCACTGCCTGGTAGGAGATTTATTATGATAACCAAGCCACCTGTTTGGGACGATTATACAGAATGTGATCAGACCATGACCTTGATGCGTCTAAACGACATTAGCTACTGGCACCCAGTTGCTATTGAACGGGCACCTGCACCTTTCTTTGCTAACCAAGAGGCACGGTCAATAGTCCAGAAATCATACATACCATTGAAATCAAATGATGGATTTGGCGCGGCATACTTCAACCCAAAACTCGATGTTATATGTTTTGACCACAACCCCTACCACGATGGAAACATTCTTGATGGTTTCTTGAAGTGTGTCCCTAAAGATGTACTGGAGCAAATAACCAGTATTCACCTAAATCTTTTCGGAAAATACCACAGAAACGGATATAGGGCTGTCGGCCATCAGTCACTAAAAAAGTTAATTGATAGTCTCCCGAGCCTGCAAGAGATTCTATCAAGGACCATGTACAATGATAGGTCTCCCGTCAGCCATGCACCAATGATTGGATTTGAGGATTACGAAAATACGAGATGGATGAAACCAAAGGTACATGCATGGCTGCAAGGCTTGGAGCAATGGATCCCACAGCTTGCTAAGCTTGTCAGACATGGCTATCCTATACACGATACGTCTTTCCACGTGTTCTGGGACCATCAGGTCGCACCACGGGTAACCTAATGTACATCATGTCCCGGGATATTGTTTCTCTTTTTCTTTCTTTTTGGGTCGGACTCTGGACTACGCAACATCGGTGGTTTCCTTCCAAAATTTCAATATGCTTCTTATGTACGTAACTCCGCTCATCATATGAATTGGTTGCTTCAGAAAATTCTATGTCTTTAAGCCTCAAACGAAACTCCACATGAACAGAATCGTATGATGTTAAAATGTAAGGTTCAGTGTTCTTGCCAGTGACCACAGGTGATTTCAATATCAAGATTCATCACAGAAAACCGCATCAACAATTTGAAAATGATTTCATGAAGTAGTTGTCATTCTAAGCCCTCACTATATTGATTACACGATTGGGTAAGTATCAATTCCAGAATGGATTGGCAGGCATTAATTGATAGACCTTCTATCACTCTCAAGACGTCGTCCAAACCGAATTAAGGGATGCTTGCCAGAAGGATCAAACCCCCACTCTTCAAGCTGCCTCTCTTCATCCTCCAGCAACTCCCGACTAGCCTCTTCCTCCCAGCCTATGGTCCTCGGTTGATTTCGGTCGAAAGCAAGGCTCGGCAGACTGCTATCTTGATCATGATCGATTCGAATTACACGAAGATTTGGCAGACGATGAGCAAAGTCGATGTTGTAAACACGACCTGGTTTGGTCATCCGAAGACCTTGAATTTCTGTAATAGCTTCTCGTGTGCGAACAGAAACCGTGTTGAGAAAATCGGGTAAAGTATCTCGACAAGGATGATAAAAGCAAAGGACATCCAGTTTCAAGTTTGCAAAGATAGTTGGGTAATTATCATTGCTCTTGATTGGCTGGTAATATCTTAGAAGCTCAAATCGGGCTTCCTGATTTACAAAGAATGCAACTGGCACACACTCGCTGGCAACCGCGTGCCAAGATCCAGTCAGGCTTGCAAGATATCCGTAATCATCTAGCACAGTTGTTGGCCGAATGTCAATGTATCGTCCTTGAGGAAATGAGAGCCTCCAGATTTCCGCTCGAAGCTCTGCAGGTAGCTCAGGAAACAACGTGAAGGATTTGAAGTATTGTGACTTGCGGTCATTAGATACCGTGGGTGGAAGGTACGGAGGGATTTTGTCGTAAAAGTAGTAGTCTGTTGAATCGTACATCCCCAAATGGCTCCTTCGTTCGTCCCTCCGGTTTTGATTCAATATTTCCAACTGGTCTGGGAGCCATTTCAACATACCTCTTCGAAACCTCCTTTGGAAATCCTGACCCCAAGGTCCTCTTAGAGATTCGCGCTCGAAGCCACCATACTGCGCAGGATTTTGAAACTTCATCTGTAGGAGGCGTTGCCAAAATGGTGCAAAGACAACTTCCTTTAAATTCTCGAAATCGTCGAAAAAAGCCGCGTTGGACAGGCTCAGATTTTGGCCTCCCAATACACTATTCCACATAACGAAGTTTCCACCAACCCGGCGCAATCTTTGCTTTACCACCGAAGACGAAGAGAGCAAGGAATTACCAGCATTTGTATAGTAATGACCAAAGATTTCGGTAAAAACCCTGTGTAAGCTCCCTGGTGACCAATATTCCTCCAGGTTAACTAGAAGCAAATCTGTTTCCCAACAGAAGGGAAAGTTTCCACCTGGAACCGAGCCTTTGAAACTGCAAACTCGAACATTATCATTGTCGAAAGGAGTTGAGTATTTGGGGAGAAGAATATCCCTCGCTTCTTTGCAAACTGAGAGAAGTGTTGGAATCTGAGATGTGTATATCTCCCAAGGCTCCCTGTTCGGAAACAGATGCCGATATATCACTCCGTCAGGCGAGTTTTGAAGTCTTACTACAAGATTACGAGATGAAGCTTCGTGGGCTAGGAGCCATATCTTGTGGCGGATCTTGTGATCAAGTCGAGCGAAAAAATGGAATCGTGGTGCTTTGAGCGGTTCTATGATATCTGATGCTGTAAGAATTGACCAGCCATGGTTGACTGGGTCGAGAGTGTCGTTTGCAATTTTATCACCAATCTCATCTGCTGATCTTTCGCCTCCTTTTGGCGAGTTTGCGATCTGTTCCTTATTGTCCATTTTTGTCGAGAACCGAGATTTGTCTTGAGCGAGTGCGTTGGATGTTGGCAGCGAAATAGTAAAAGGTAATAAGTGTACGCATATATAATGGTGTGGTAGTGATTGCCATCCGGGTACTCACGTCGATTGTGAATCATTGCGTTGAGCTATTGTACGGCCCAGTAAGGGCATTTAGACTGAGCTCGAGGGTCTGGGATGAATCACAACACCGGAAGTTATAAACCACGAGGACAATCACCAAAGAATTCCCGTAATCAAGCCCATATATGACCTATGGCATGACTTCCCATCAGGTATGGCCCGTAAAGACTTCGAATAATTGTAAAACGCACGTGGTAAATCAGGTGACTGAAAGGAGGAGTCATAAGGTAATTCTATCGGAGATAACCTTTAACTCACGAGATCCTCTAAAAATCCAACTTTACCTTCAGCTTGTTTCCCTTCACGATGTAGTCTTTCTTGCCTATCAACTCAGGCATATCCCACATCACATTGACATATCTCCCAGTAAGCCAACTTCTCTTCTCCTTGGTCAAAAAGACCAGTGTATCACCAGCCAATTCCGGCGTTTCAGTGAAGACTACCCTCACAAATTAGTGAAAACAGATACCAAATTTTATCAGGATTATGCTTACCTTCTGTCAAGCCAATTTTCTCAACTCCTTCAGAGCCCCCAATCATATCTGTTGGGACATTACCCGGGTGTATAGAATAGCTCACAATACCCTGATCGCCATATTCTACACTTACAAAATCCATAAGTCTTATCTGGGCGGTTTTGGTCATTTGGTAATCACTTAAACCGTCACCGGTCAAGTGTGCGCCAACACTACTCGTTGTAATGATCATTTTGTCACCTCCTTTCAGAAGCAAAGGCAACAACGCTCTCACAAGAAGGTAAGGACCACGAACATTCACCATCCAAGTCTCCCACCACTCATCTGGGTTGCTATCAACGATGCGCTTCATAGATCCGATGACACCTGAGTTGATGAGGAGGATATCAAGGTTTCCGAATTCTTTTTCCACTGCTGAAGCGGCATCTTGAACACTGGATTCAGATGTGATGTCGATGTTCACACAGATCACTTTTGGAGCCGGTCGATTTGCTTTCTCGGCTGCCGAGAGAACTGCTTCTTTGACTGCGGAGAGGTTTGATCGAGCGCCTAAAGCGATTTGGGAGGCTCCGGATTGAGCAAATGATATAGCAATTGCGAGACCGATACCTCGAGATGCTCCAACCACAAAGACGGATTTTTCGGTTGCAGGAGACCTGAGAGGAGAGATCTCGGGATAAGTGTCGCTATGTACCTTTGAGGTTACATCGTAATCACCTATGAGATGTTAGATTCGATGCTTTGTTGCTGATTTTCATGGCAGTAGAGAAACGACGCAGGCGCGGCCCAGAAAATGAAACAAAGAGGTAGGTCGTCCATATCACCTGATATTTACAAAGCCATCATGCCACCTGAGCATCTTTGGAAAAAGGCTCTGCTGTAGTCACAGAAAACATGAAAAACGCGTACCAGGACCTTCAAGAACGTTATTCGTGCCGCGTGGTGGAGGCATATTCTGAATTATGGAAATGTATTAAGCGTTGGAAGGTTTCAATTGAGCTTTGAGTAGTATAAGTCTGTCTACGATTCTGAATAAAAAGATTGGGTTTTCTGAACCTTTATGACTTGAGAATCATAAGATAGTTATATCGGATATACGTTACGTAAAAGCGGACTTTAATAAATAACAAGTCGGCGATAAGTGTTAAGTCAGCATTAGCGCTGGCTGATCGGCGTTATGTAAGCGAAGATGCGGGGAAAGAAACGGATATAGCGAGGAGTGAAGCGGAAATAGCAACCCAGACTCCCGGTAGACAAGAAAAGTGGCAGAGATATCCTTTATCTTATCCTAACTTAACTAAAAACCACTATATTCTATCATCTATTTAGAACAATTAGAATGATTTATCGAAAACGATAACACAATGAGGGCAATTATTCTAGATAATTCAAATATTTTAGTACTTGGAATTAACTTACGCTAATAGTTAAAAAATGGACTCTCTGCCACTTTTCTTGTCCACCGGGAGCCAGAGTTGCTCACAATTGAAATTTTGAAAATTCACGCCACTGATAATAGAAGGCTGAGTTACAACTCTAAATACAGTACCAAGTATCAAGTGGAGGCTGGTAGTGGCCACAACACACATATCTAAGTTTTATTTATTCGCAGGCTGAGTTATAATGCATGTAAGTTATTTCTATTAGGGGTGATTAATACAATTTCCTTTTTCTTCAAGAGATAACCTTCTTGTCACTTTCTAGATCTAGTACTAGAAAAGAGTCAATCGACAAGTAATAGTTTTCTTGGAAGGAAAGGCCGGGGTGTGTAAGCGAAGCTCGAAATAAGAGTTATTAAAATATGTAGCTCATTGGACTACATGAGGGAATATTGGCCACAATAAAGGTATTAGAAGAAAAAGAATCCAAATGATAGGAAAAACACCGTCAGTACTATTACGAAGGTTACAAGGGTTTATGAACAGAACTAGCACTTCTGCTCATTTTTATCCAATTAATGGATTTATCTTGTAGATATCTAACCTAAGGAATTACTCTGTCATATTTTAATTCCTGTTTATAAAAATATTTATCAGAGTTTTGTTAGATCCCTGGTTAACTTACTCGTCGACCCATGAAGTTAAACCGCTTTTCTATAACCTGGATTTTTAAATCTACAGTACCAGTACTTTTCGCTTGGTGCCAGAACTCAAACCAAGCAAGCAATCACTCCTGGAAATAAGTTCTAATATAAATCATAATACCCAGGTAAGCATTAGATGTCAAGGCATAGCTAGAGTGGACCCCGTGTACGTCACGTGTTGATTCGACTTACCTAGAAACGGAACACAAAACCTTACTCTGTAGACGAGTACTGCACGCTTGATTAGTTCTAACATTAATCTCGACTCATGTACGGTTCCTCTATACTCCCCGACCCGAAGATCTTTCTTCTACCACAATAAGCCTCCTGAATTTAGCTCAGCCCAGTCCTCAGATTTTAGAGCACCGCACCCCAGTTTCAGGTCCCCACTCCCATCCAAACTCGGAACCCACAAAAACCACCCCTCC